>JAQGBX010000073.1:0-52334 GCA_034698745.1 Megaphyllum sjaelandicum
GAAATTCCCTATTTTGCAGCTGTTTCTGGATGAACCTGTCTGAAATCAAAACCTGTCTAAAATCAAAATTTCCCCCGTCCCAAGCGTTTTATTTTAGACAGGTTCTACTGTAGTTACGGAGCAAACTAAACAACTCGTGTTTAAATTATTTGCTAAATTATTGAAACTAATTCAAAAACGTTTATTTGTGAGAGATAATTATGTTTACGAACAGTAGTCTGATTTTAGGATGCAATATTATATGAGGACGGGTTCAGCCATCTTAAATTATAAATTTACAGTAAAAATTAAGACGTTTCATAAAAATGGATAAATACAGTAAAACCTTTGAATGTTAACCACCTGTTCATTTTAATTACAAAATGTACTTCAAAATACATATCATTCTGGGTAACATAGCGTATTTTAAAATACATTTACTGCATTACAAATTGGTTTTTAAAATACGTATCGTATACTTAATTACAAAACGTTTTTAAAATAACATATCATTCTGCGTTACATGATGTATTTCAAAATAAATTTACTGCATTACAAAATGGTTTTCAAAATACGTATTATACACTACATTCAAAACGTATTTCAAAATACATATAAAATTTGCGTTGCATAATGTAGTTCAAAATGCATGTCATATGCAACATTACAAAATGTACTTCAAAATACATATCATTCTGCGTAACATAAAGAATTTTAAAATGCACCATAATGCATTTTCGAAGTGCACTTAACAGGTTTTAACTGTAGGCCTACATAGCATTCTGAGTTACCCTGGTGGCGCTAGTGTGCGCCAAGTGTTAAGCGCCATATTCAAAATAAAGATAAGTTTTAGACAAAATCAAGATGTTTAAAACAATCGTAAACCTTCCTAACTTTGGACCTTTTTGGTGGTGTAAAACACTTCGATTTTGTTTAGAAGTATTATTTTAAAATAATAATGTAATTTAAATTTACATTGGTCAACAGGCAACAGCTTCGTTTTTGATCAAAATAACAAGTTAAAACTATTTATTTTAACCCACAAGCTTCAGGAAGTTCAGGTGTAGGCCTATCCTATATAACCTACTCCAAACGCACTTTGAAGGCCGGTTGCACAACAAGAGGTTACCCTTACCCAGGGGTTAACCCGCCATTTAGCCCTTGGTTAACCCGCCTTTCTGTGGCACCAACTGGGTTAAGGCAAAAAGATAACCCTAAGGTTAACCCAGCCAGTAGGCAGGGTTAACCTCAGGTTAGGCAAACAAAAAAAAAGAAATGGGGACATGACCTACTTTAAGATTTTGCAGCTTAAACGAGGGTTTTTTAACCCTTGGGACATTTCACCAAGGGTTAATTGGTACAATGCAGACGTGTAACCTGAAAGTTAATTTGGAGGTTAATTCTTAGCCGAAGGTTGGCAAACCTTTCAATTAAACCTCTGTTGGTGCAACCGGCCCTTAAGGACATTGACACTATGAACAAAATTGTCGTAATGATGTCATTCCACGACAAATTCATGGCCATGGTCAGTTAAACGTTTACCCCCAGATTAAATTCAGAGTAACTAACTCGATTAAACGAAACAGTAAGCGGTACCAAATTACCTTTCTGTCCCTGAAATGTGGCCTCAAATGGGCATCTATCTCCGAACATCAGCCTCACTACCAGAGTCATAAAACAGGTTTGCCAGAACACAAAATGAATATATACGCCATTAAATGATGTTTAACCCCGTGGAAACCTTTAGGGGTTCTCGTTTTTAGAGCCTATAAACTTGGCTCCAAATGCTAATGGTACATAACATAAGGAGTACAAAAAACATAGTGGTGCTGCTCGTACCCTTTCTGCTTTATTTCATTCTCGTTGATGGCAAGATTTTTATGATGGATGCTTATTAGAAAATTCGCCCTAATATAATTCAGTTATTAATTTTTATTGCTCAGAAAACTAAACCTATTATGCGAACCGCGGCGATTGGCTGAAGCCGAGTTGAAATGCTTCGTTTTACGATTTGCGGTAACGTTGATGCTCATCAGATTTCGTGTCGGAGATCAGAACTCAAAACATGAAAACAGTAATTGTATCCGTAAATCTCACCTAAGTGGACCCTATATACAGTATATACTTTTTGGTAATATATAGCGTGTTCACTGGCCTACCTTGTAACAAAATGAATTAGAAAAATACGTTTGAAAACTTGCATTTTGACTTTTGAAATGTATTCTGAAATGAATTGACAAGAATTCAATGTAGAAAATACTTCTTTTTTCAGAGGCTTTTCAATAATAAAAAATACATTTTTAAACGCATTATAAACCAGGTGGAAAAATTACATATTGCCAGACATGGTTTAAGTATGGCATACATGGTTCCAAATATGGCCATATCTGAAAATAGCCATATGTATATTATTTAAACATGGTAAGATTTGCCTTTATATATGGCCATATCTCCAAATCTGACCATATCTGAGGTATTCTGGGCAATTTCTGGTTTGATCATATCTACAAATCTGGAAAATGTCTGGCCATATTTCCAAATCTAGCCATGTCTGAGATATTCTGGCCAATTTCTGGTATAGCCATATTTACAAAATTTTATATACGGCCATATCCATTTTTGTCCACCCGGGACAGTAAAACCTGCTAAGAGTGACCGCCAAAAAATGCTATGTTGGACACTGTACACAGGTGGTCCCTATACAAAAAATGCCAAAATTAAATTAAAATAATGAACATGTACACTGCGCTTATACATGTAGACTGTAATACACGAAGTAAAAACCCACAAAACCAATAAAAAAGTACAGAATCATCATGTTTAAGGGTTAAAGCAAGATGTAACGTGACTCATTCGTTATCTTGTCACATTTTAAGGTTCATTGGCAATGTAAAAAACTGCAAAAAAAGACAACACACACTGGTCGCTGTACACAATAGACAGTTGGGTACTGGTCAATATACAGAGCATTTTTATGAAGGAAATGTAAACTAGAAAAAACAATACACCAAGAAGTGGTCAACGTAAACAGGTGGTCACTATTCAAAGATGGGTATTTTTTTTAGGTTTTACTGTACGTGTTCCAATCTATACATTTATGTTGAAATGCATTTTAAATGTACATTATTACACGTTTCCTAATAAAAAGATATTTTAAATTTAAAACTATTCATTTTCAAATGCATTTCTGAAATGAATATCACGTTTTTCAAGTTGTACTGTATTTTAAAATGTTTTTTTTTCTTGTTTTTTTTTTATTAAATTTGGGAAATATACATATCCACGAAGTAATGACAATTTAGATAGAAGAATTGCAGTTACGAATAAGAAATAACGTTATAGTTTTCCCCATATATGTTGTAAATATATCATTTCCCGGATATGGTTAGAATAGTGTATTTGAAAATTTGATGAGTCTTCCCATATGGAAAAAATGAAAATATTTGTTATATATGGAACATATACTGAAATTGGCCCAATTCCAATATTTTCCATATATTGGCATATATGTTCTATATATTTTTCATATATTATATTTTCGATCAGTATATAAATAATATACAGTATTATGGATAATATATTATCCATATATTGGCCGAAATTATATTATATGAAACATAGCCTATATGGAATATATATGGAATTGAGCCAATTTCAGTATATGTTTCTTATATAAAATACAATATATTTTCCAGATATATTATTCCATAAGAACTAAAATACGCATAGTTGAAAAGCTCTTTGACCCAAGAACCAAGTTGGCTTCCTAATTTGCGTACTTTTCTAAGGCTCATGGTCGAATAACTGCACACAATAAGAGTAAAAGACCTTCCTAATGACTCAAATATTTTTCTAGCAATGGGTCAATTTCGAAATGGCCCTCGATTGATAAAAAATCGCTAGAGTAAAAAAAACTTACAAAAGTGAAAAATACAGCACTAAGAAGAACAAGAAAGGAAAGGGCTAATGTCACCGAAGAAAATAAATCAAAATTGGATAAAAAAAAACCCAGCATTTTACGAAGCGTGACAACTCTTTAGACAAAAATAAACTTTGAAATCGGCGTGATAAAAAAACATCAGAAAAAAATCACAAAAAAGTATGAAAAAAGCAGAAAAACTGGCAATGTCCGAAGTAGTCATCACAAACAGCAGAAGAAAAAAGCTTATCTCGATGAGCCCAAGACCAGCTACAAGCCTGTCAATAATGTTTCTGCCAAAGAAACTGTTATTAAGACCTTAGCCTCGGTGAGAAAGATGAAATAAGTTTATTAGATTTGACAAATGAAAACGTGGCCACTGACGGGCGCACGATCAACAAGATTGGTTTGAGGAAACCAACTCTGGAAGAAGAAGAAAAAGAAAAAAAAATTGGAAGAAGCCGCAGCTGTCTTTGACGATTTTACTTAAGGCAAAAAAACTAAATGTACAGTATAGCGCTTATAGATTGCTCTTAACTTTTGTCAAACTTGAGAAAAGTATGTTAAATTAACAACTTGTTAATTGAAGACACACTAAAACTTGATAATTAATAAAATAGTGGAGCAAAACCAAAATATCGAAAACAAATCAATGGAATTTAGGAGGAGGATCTTCTGGTCTAATTTATAAATATTGTTTTATAAACAAACAAAAATTTAAGCAAAAAAAACCTAAATCTACAGTATATAGTGCTTATAGATTGCTCTTAACTTTTGTCAAACTTGAGAAAAGTATGATAAATTAACAACTAGTTGATTGAAGACATATTAAAACTTGATAATTAATAAAATGGTGAAGCACTATTAAAATATCGAAAACAAATCAATGGAATTTAGGAATGGGATCTTCTGGTCTAATTTACAAATATTGTTTTATAAACAAAAAACAGTAATATAATATAAGCAAAAAAACTAAACCTACAGCACAGCGCTTATTGATTGCTCTTAACATTTGTCAAACTTGAGAAAAGTATGATAAATTAACAACATCAATGGAATTTAGGAGAAAGACCTTCTGGTCTAACTCATAAATTTTGTTTTTTAAACAAAATGCCTATAAATTTTAATAAATTTTTATTTTAATAGGAAGAGAAGCATCTAGGAATTGGAAATACTCGATTTTTAAAAATTACTTTCGTATCAATTTCACATTATCTTTAACAATAATTTTAATTAAAAAAAGAGCCATCTAACAATCGATTCAGTTCATAATTTTCAGAAAAAAACATTGTAACCTATAAATACCGTAAAACCTGGAGAAGTGACCACCTTTGAATGGTGACCACTTTTTAGTGTATTGTTTTTTCTAGTGTACATTTCCTTCATAAAAGTTCTCTGTATACTGTATTGACCAGTGACCACCTGTCTATTGTGCAGAGTGACCAGTGTGTGTTGACTTTTTTGCAATTTTTACATTTCAAATGTACTTTAAAAATTGACCAGATAACAGAAGTCACGTTACATCTTGCTATAAACCTTGGACGTGATGCTTCTGTACTTTTTTGGTTTTGCGGTTTTTTATTTCTACGTGTATTACAGTCTACATGTATAAGTGTAGTGCACTTGTTCATTATTTGAATTTAATTCAGGCATTCTTTGTATAGTGACCACCTGTGTACAGGATTTACTGTATTGCATTTTATTATTATATTCGAAATACATGTAATTTCAACCCAGCAATTATACAGATTTGTATGTATTTATTTACTGATAGTAGGTACTGAGTTGAATTAAATTGAATACACTCAAATAATTTCTGTTATATTTAAAAACAAAGTATTTGTTTTAACATCTCAATTCCCAATGAAAATCTAAAAATTGCATGCCAGATTTTGATTATCAGAATAATTTTATATCATGTTGTTCCAAGTTCTAATTAAAATCAAGAAAAATAGTCCAATACAGCTATAAAAAAATTGTTTATCATATCAAATCAGTTAAATCTTAAAACCGAACATTTATTGTAGCATCCAAAAATCTTAAAATCAGAAATTTCTTACAACTTAACGAAATTTCAATGAATTTGTTTCAATTCTTAACCAAATCAAGAAGACAAAAATGCATCAAACAAGAATAAAAGCGCAAATAACAAATCTGCCAAACTCAACAAAAATGTTAAATAGTACCCAGTAGTACTTAAAATATACTTCGGTTGCATGAAGTTAGTTTTCTATACTCCATAGTCGAGTTATATCAGAGCAGCCATAATGAAAATAAGTCAGTCTTGGTAAAATGGGAATTTCATGTTAATGCCAGCACAACGTTAAATATGTCTTTAAGTATCGTCATTACTGGCTTTTGCCTTAATTAAAATTCATTATGCAGTCAGTGAAGAGCTCATCATCAGCGTGCAACGGTTCATTAAGTGTATTATTATGGAAAATATAGATATAATTGGATCGTCTTATGTATATTTCGTTGCGAAACCGAGCATTTTGGATACAAGAGGATGTGAAGATCACGAATGCAGAAAATCATTTTGCCATTTAATTTTTTTTTCTCACCAGACTATTTTTAATGCAATACTGAGTTATGGACAATTTTAATTTTAAAAGGATTAGCGTGTCTACTCTCTGACGTATGAGGAACTATTTGAACATAAACCTACACTACAGTCATTGTTTCCGTAATGATGTTAGTGAGTGATATTAATGAGATGGCAAGATTATAAATAATGAATAATTTCATCAAATCTGTTAATTTGCAACGAACAATTGTTGAGATTCTTGAAGGACTCCTATAATGATTGATTTCAAAATTTTCATCTAGTTTGTTAATTTTTCAATGATAACTTTTTGAATAATTTCTTAAATAAAAATATTTAAAAATTTCATTTAGTTCAGTTAATTTTCAACGAAAATTTGTCGAAAGAGACTTGAATGATTCAGAATTATTAACTTGAAAAACTTCAACTAATCTTTTAATTTGTCAAAGGAAATTTTTTATAACATTTCTAATGTAACTACAGTGAATCCTGTTTAGAGTGACCACCAAAAAAAATGCAATGTTGGTCACTGTACACAGGTGGTGACCATACAAAAAAAGGTTTAATAAAATTAAAATAATGAATATGTAGACAGTAATAGACGTAGTAGAAAACCTCAAAACCAAAAAAGTACAAAATCATCATGTCCAAGGGTTAAAGCAAGATGTAACTTAACTGATCTGTTATCTGGTCACTTTTTAAGGTACATTGGCAATGTAAAAATTGCAAAACAGGACAACACACACTGGTCACTGCACGCAATAGTAAGGTGGTCAAGGTCACTATACAGAGAATTTTTATGAAGGAAAAGTACACTAGAAAAAACAATACACTAAAAAGTGGTCAACATAAACAGGTGGTCACTTTTCCAGGTTTTACTGAATGAATATCTCATCTTATTAATATTTTACTGGCAAATTCCAGAAGTAACGTTTAATGTTTAGTCTTGTCGATAAAACACGATTTAAATTAGTTGCCATGATATTCATGCACAAATATTAAATTGACTTTTTTTAAAATTCGCTGATTTACCAAAAAAAGCATGTGTGAAAAGCACACAAACTTAATGAAAACATTCTGAAATGACTTGATGCTACAAAATGCCATTTTTTTTTAAAAAAAACTCTTTTGAATAAATTGTGTTATGATTAATAAAGGCAATGTTTGGTTTCTAATTCAGATAAATCTCAAAACTACAAATATCTGATTCAAGAGAACATAGACGAAAAATAACAGTTAACAAACACCTGTTGTTTATCAGGAATTTTATTTATAGCATATTTTAATTAAACATTTAACGCTAGCTGAATATCGATTGTTCAAGTTGCAGTTATCCTGTACATCCATAAAAATAAACATCAAACATTTCATAGTATTCAATGCCTGCAGGTAAATCTGCCTTTGTTTCACATTAGTTGTTTCACATAAAATAAAAATTTAATTTTAATGATAATAATATATAATATATTCTGGCAAAAGAAAAACATTTAGTTCAGAAATCAAAAAAATCAAATGGAAGTTGATTTCTACATTTGCAGTTTTGATTAATATTTATTATTCTGTATACTTAAGCAAATGCTTGTTTTGTTATTATACAAATTGCTCCTAAGGCTATGTCTGAAGTCTGCACCAGATAAGACAACATATAGTTTATTATAATTTGAACAATGCATTTCTAGGAAGATGAAGTTATAAGAACATTACGATACCAGACGACGGCCATTATCAACGGCAATTCGGAAAACATGAGATTCTCAGAAACATATCGTTTTCTGTTATTTATTTATAAAGAAACATCAACTATTAATCAAACTGATAATACGTTTGACATCAGACAGATCTCATCCATTCCTTAGTCGATAACTTTTTTTAATATTTCATTTATCTATAAAAAGTGTAAAGCATTTCGTAGCAATATATATGGATTGTGACATGAATAACAGACATGTTACATCTTACATGTCTTCTCATGTATAGTTTTAAAATAACTTCAAATTTGCTGCAATAAAATAATTTATAAAAACGAACTTTGGTGGAAAACCAGAGAGTACAAAGTACTCCCCTTAATATGAACAATAATTTAATAAGAACTATAGGCTAGTGTTAAAAAGCGCACATTAATGTTCAGTTATATTTTACATGTAATTGAATTAACGATCTGTAATCTCTAAACTATCAATATTTAATGTTTCAAAAAAGTTTGTGTTTCCTCTCATTAAAACTTTCACGTTTCGCAGATTTTTGATAATAAAGTGGTCGTAAAAACGTAATTTGGTTAAGAAAAATCCGGTTTTTTTTGTGAAAATTTGCGACCATGTTTGATGAAGATTTCATTTTCAATGCAGATTTTATATTTTTGTCAATAAGAAATGGTGTGTGATGCTTCGTATTTCCTCCCACAAATTAATATTCAAAATTTCCAAGAAATCATTTCTTCCTTTTCAATGATAAACATTAATTTTCGCAGATTTTGACAAAAAAACTGGTCATAAAAACTAAAATGTGTACGAAGAATTGCAACATGTTTGATGAAGATTATTTCATTATAGCAATTCTGTCAATTAAAAATGGTGTACGATGGCTTATATTTCTCTTTAATATAAAATATTCAATGTTTCGGAGAAATTTTGTCTTCATTCTCATTGACAACTCCCAAATTTCGATGATTTGAGATAAAAACAAACCTGAAAAAACCAATGTTTTTAAAAAATAATGTCATTTTGCAACGGATTTTATTAATTAATCTCTTAACATTCAAAATTTATTGTTTCAAGAAATGTTGTCTTCATTTTCATTTAAATCTACGGTACAATTTTTTGCAGATTTTCACACAAAACTGCTCATTTTCTAATTGCAATACAGTTTTCAGATTGTTTTGTCAATTACAAATTGCACATGTTGGTTCATATTTTATCCAAACTTTCAATTTATCAGACATGTTTTATTTCGAGGCAACAAAACGACATCATCAACTGAATTTAAAAGGTAATATATTTTCAATTTCCAAGAAAAACGTTTCGTTGTGAACTTTCCGGAAAAGTCAAGCCAGCACCCACGCTGCCCGAGGGGCAGTCATAAATTTCTTGACTCCAAAGTCAGATCCGGGTGTATCGGTCCGACATAATTTCGGACCATGGTCATCCGAGGCGCATTTTTCCCTGCCTGGCCACGCAGACAGGACAATATATTTCCTGCCAGACTTCGCCATATATCTATCACGTTGACAGACATTATGGTCTGGTAGTAATTTCTGACAACGTGAGTTACAGACAGCTCACGATGCCAACGATCGAGATAGGAAATAATGATAATCGACGTGAAATACTCGTATAAATCAGGCAAAAAGTCTGCCTTTTTCTGACTCAAAAAAGTTATTACGCTGGGACACGACATTATTAAAAGTGCAAGAAGAAGAAGAAGAGGCAAAGAAGAAAACGAGAAATTTATGGACGACTTCTGGGAAACTTTCATACTGGAGTAAATTGGCTAGACAATTCCTGCCACGGTTTCAGCCAAAGTCCATTAGTACACCAAGCACTCGTATTTATAAATAACAACAGCCAGCCTCCATGGCAGTCATGAATGAAAGATCCAAGAATACAACTTCAGTCGATAAAACGCAATCAAAACGAAACAACCCAACTTGAAATTGTCAAAGCTAGCGATGCTTTAAAACGGTTGGGATTGAGCAGAAATCGTGCCACGTTTCAAACAACTATTTCTGCCATGGAGGACTCGATGACAATGACAGCCTGATGCACGATAACATATCGTGAAGCTCGAGCAAGACAGTCCGTGAAGTCTGTCTTGCAGAATTAATGAGAAATTGAGAAAAATCTCAAAGAAAAGTTCAATCGATAATATACATGTACTGCGATTGAAAATATAAAAAAACTGTTGAGGAAATACTGCTAAGAACGTCCATATGGAAAACATATATTTGGAAAATATATTTTAAAGATATGTTTGTAATATATGGAACATATACTGAAATTGGCCCAATTCCATATATATATTCCATATATGTGCGCACATTAATTTTCCATAAATTGCACATATATGGATAACATATTACCCATATATCCATGTATGGAAAATATATTATCCATATATCCATGTGTGGAAAAATATATTACATGAGATTATTCGCGAATTTATTCAATTTAAAATGACTGAAAATATATTTCTCGAGTAAGGTAAAGTTATTTCAGTACCAGACACCCGGAACCAGGGTAGAAAAACAGAACGTTTAACCTAAACGGGAAAGAAATTTAAGAAAACTTAATCCTACCTTAATCCTACCTCTTTGACGTCGCCGTGAAACAGTTGGGAAAATGGAGAAAATAAACCAAACTCGAACTTACCTGCAATAAAAAAGGAGTATAGTTCAGAAACTAAAATCATTAACAAAAAATACTTCGGAAAAACATCCTGGTATAATTGCTCTGCCAATGGCAGCCTTAAAAACACTTTTTTACTAAAATTTTATTGGTTAGTCTGAATTGCAACTTTATCCACAATTTTAGTATTTAAGGAGACGAATCTTGAGTCTCCACACATTGTCCTTAACTCGCGTGAACAGGTCGTTACACCCTGTCACGCTGCATGCATCTTGTTAACTTGAAACTTTAACAATTTTGTAAAACGCGTCATGTTATTTTCACGTCACGAACTTTGAATTTTTAACTAACTTGCGGATCTTCAAATAAAGTGAGAATTTTCATTAAAATATTTTGATTTCTGATCGATATATTAGCGTTGGATTTGCGCGGATATCTTCAGTCTATCGCGATTTATTTGAGTTCGAACTTTGCGTCTTATTCAGTTTGGCCTTCCGAATTTCCTTCGATAGGCCTGAGCGTGCATTGCAGTGCATCTTGGGAAAGCGCCCCATTCTATCAACGATCGCGGGCTTCGCAGCAAGGCATCGGTGCATTGCTATCTGTAAGGGGCAGCGAACTCACTTTTCTATATTGCCAATATTGGCAAAAGCGGACGATTCTTCGTACCTGTTGGTCCCACTAAAGGTTGCACCAACAGCACGATCTTCGATATATATCTAAGTATATCTGCCTCAGATATATATTCCCGCAATTATCCATATATTGGTCGAAAATACTGTATATGTGCAATATATGGAATTGGGCCAATTTCAGCATATCTTCCATATACCACAAATATATTTATAACATTTTTTTCCATATGGGCGGGTGCATCTTCGATATGTGTTAACTTGAACTTTGAATAAGATCATCTTCAACATGTTAACCTTTTAGAGGCCAACGTTCACAATTAGTAAAAATTTAAAAAAAAATATTGTAACATAACTATACTTAGCCAATTTTAACAAAATTTCTTATAAATAAAAGATACAGTATAGTATCTTTTGAAAATAAATTTTCAACGAGTCAATCTGTCCATGCCACTGATCCCTACAATCCTATCAAGTGGATCAGTCCTTATTCATGGTGCATCCGAATAAAATTTTCAAAATTTCAAGTATATATGGACAATTAAGAGAAAGAGAGAGACGTAAAAGCGCGGTGTATATTTGTCAAGATAATGGCCATTAAAAACATCCTACGAAATGAGAAAGGTTAGACGGGGCCAGCAATTTGGAGTTTCGATGCCAGGGAGGTCAAAGGTCCGCCGCAGAAATTCGAGCCCAAGTTTTAAGTTGACTTTTGGTATATGAAAAACAGGATCAGAGATTTCAACCGGAAATGCGCAGCTTCCACCTCATCTGCATGACTACATATTTTAAATGATCCGTGTAACGAGTCCAGCCAGGCAACGACAGATAAGAGGCCCTGTTAATAAAAGCCATATTAAACCCGATATATCGAGATTAAAGGGTTGTTGCGTCATTACTCACTCGCTCCACTAACCATTAATTAAAAACCGCAACCTGCGGTCATTTTCGGAAAATGGAACGCGGGAGCAAAGGTCAAGCCCGAAAAGCGTGGACGCCATGCAATATGTTGGAAGTTGCTAAGATAAGACTGGGGTTACGACAAAAGGCATATAACTTTCCCTTTTATTGAACTTAATTAAGCTGCTGGCTCGTTTCAATTTTCTTTTCTGGAGCAATTAACGAGTTGAGCCACCTTTCGAACGTTGCTTTTGGCCTTGACCTTCATCATCTTCGTGGGATCTCATGATCCGCACATATATAAGACCAGAAATTCAAAAAACTTAAAAGCTGGCTGTTGTTTGGTTTATTATCAAACCCCATTTTGAATGGGCTTTTGCTTTGAATGGCTTTTCATGACACGCCATGGTAAGCAAACAAACGTCTTGAAAAGCAAACAACCGTCGAAGACATCTTTCCAGAAAGAGCTTCGAACCAATGAGGATTTTGCCATTTTCTTCCGAGTATACTTTCAATCATTCTTTTAAATTGTTTAGTCATCATTCTCGATGAATCCTTGTCAGATTTACCCAGAAAGCCTCGCTAGCTTCGTTATTCAAGAACTTATCTTTTTCTTCAGAATTGTGGACATTGTTACCATTGATTGCTTCGATCGTACCAAAAAAAAGCGTTGGGATAACATGGGTGCTGAAATGGATATAAGGCGCCTATAACCAAAATGTTTTCTCCAATTAGTATCTGCCATGCGTTTTTGAGATAATCTGTTCTGATTGATATCTTGAAACTGTAACAAGTAATGCAATAGTCTTCTTCGAAGATAAGATTTTCTCAAAATAATGTAGCATGTTGAAAAACAGATTAAAAATATTTCCCAGTCAAAATTTACGCATTTCGTCAACGTACTCAAGCATTTCGAAATCGTACTCAAGCATTTCGAAATCGTACTCAAGCATTTCGAAATCGTACTCAAGCATTTCGAAATCGTACTCAAAGATATTTCCTAATATTACTCAAAGCCATTTCCCAATCTTACTCAAAGTTATTTCCCAATTTTACTCAAAGCCATTTCTTAATTTTACTCAAAGACATTTCCCAATCTTACTCAAAGACATTTCCCAATCTTACTCAGACATTTTCAATCTAATTTAAAGACATTTCAACATTATACTCAAATACATTTTCTGATCTAAATTAATGCCATTTTCCCCATCTAATTTAAAGACATTGCTTAATCTTACTAAATGACATTTCAGTAATACTCAAATTTTTCCAACCTTACTCAAAGCCATTTCCCAATCTTACTCAAAGACATTACCTATAATCAAAGTACGCACTTTTAATTAGTACGAACAGTATTACATTACTATGATTTCCAAAACATCAATAGCGTACCTTATTAACTTTCTAATTTTCGTGATTTCAAGTAAAATTATGTTCTGCTATTTTCCCCATTTACAAATCCAGCAAGTGCACGCACTCGGAAATAAGTAACCCATTGCTTTACGAGCCACCTCGTCCTAGATTACGATACATTAATTCACTCAAAATTACGCATACCTTTAGATATACGAAGACGAACATTGCTCGACTTCACCACCGCAGTGCAGACATAAGATAAAAAATAAGCAAAATGGGAAAACAAACACACTCCGTGCATTAAGTTAATAACATTTTTATGGCAATAAAGAAGAAGAAGAAGAAGAAAAAGGAGGCATCTTGACGAAATCGTTTTCTCATATTCCTCAAGACCTCGCAGAATTGCAGAATTGCGAGCAGTACGTAATAGCCGCAATATGCTTCACCCACCAAAATCACGTAAGAATAAGAAAAAAGAAAAAGAAGAGGCTAATTACCATTAGCCAAGTATCGATTAAGTGTTCAATATGGCTGCGGTTTCATGGTAGTTCAATTCAAACGCCTCTTAATTGCTGCTCTCTCAGAAGATGAAATGGTTAAGGAAGCACTGCCAGGATTTGCGAGGATCACTACTGTTGATGGGGGAATTTGGCCCTGACATAGCTAAATAGGACATTCACGTATATATAGGACTCGGATACAATGGCCAAGTAATTCGATTCGCAGACGGTTTTCAAGACAGGATTCAGCGATTGAATTTATTTGGGAATTTCACGATGGTAAGCCCGAAATGCATTTAAAGTAGTCAAGTTCATTCGCGGTGTATTTTGAAATTTAGATACATTTCAAAATAAAAGGTGCGAATCTTGTTCGAACCTCAGTGCATTTTGTACACTGTTCAAGAAAACGGTGCGTTATGGGAGGTGCACTTTTCATGAAGTTTACACGGTTAAGCTTACACGAAACGTACATGGTTCAGCCTATTAGGCGGCCATTTTTGAGAGGAAAAATCTGATAAAATGTGCGACTATATGGAGAAGGGGCAATGTTGTCGAGATCGCGAATCCCCTTAGTTTCATTCTGGGGTGTTGAGAAGTATTGCCGGAAAATTTTGGAGCAATCTGAGCAATTTTGACCAACCCCTCCATCCCTCCACGTACAGCTGATCAGATTGATTCATTAATCGAAGATTAAAACTGATCAATAAAGATAGCCAATTTAAAGTGAGAAATTTTCACACTAGAAAAGAAAGGAAACAAAAAACGAATGTTGCGATGTTTAAAACGGTTCGCTGTATTGTTAAAAATAGATCAATTTGATGTTAACAATACATCGGTGTGATGGTAGATATAGCATCGATGTGATGTTAGAAATAGCATCGATGCGATGTTTAAAATAGCATCGATGTGATGCATCGTTGCGATGTTATAAAAAGCATTGCAGTAAAGTTACACATGCATCCTTGCAACGTTAAAAATGCATCTTTGCCCTATACAATATTAACAAAACATTCCCAAGTAACTCAAATAATAACATGAAAAGCATCGATTTTAAAGAGCAAAGGATTAATTTAATAATTTTGTGCCTCTATGTCTATGTATTTTTGTTGAAAAAAATAATAAAATCCATTTATTTATTTATTCAACATTAATTTTTTAACCAAATATTAAAGCAGGTTATCCAAAGAATCAAATTGCCCCTATTAGCCGCTTTCCATGTATGCACTTATGTTAGCATTGATTGCCAGCCTATGAAAATTACAGGGCGTTCCCAAAGTCCTCACTTTACGAAATACCCAAGAATAAACAACTACAGTAAAACCTGCTAGGAATAAGCACCAAAAAAAAATACAATGTTGGTCACTCAGGTATTCACAATAAAACAATGCCTGAATTACATTAAAATAATGAAGATGCACACTGTACTTATACATGCAGACTGTAATAAATGTAGTAAAAAAACCACAAAACCAAAATAAATACAGAATCATCATATCCAATGGTTAACAACTACAAAAATAAACCTAACTAAGCCTCGCTATAGAAGGGCAAATAGCCCTTGGGGCATTTCTCTCTTCTTCCCTATACAATATTAAAATGCGTTTTTGAGTATGCATTTTGGAATAAACGTATCGATAAGCACACAATTGAAAATGCAATTGAAAGTATCCATAGGTTAATTAAAACATATTTAATGCATTTTAAAGCCCATTTTATAAGGCATGCATTGGCGAGAATGCAATGACAAGCATACATTTTGAAAACGCATTTCAATAACGAAAAAATGTATTTCGAATTGAATTCAATACTGTAACTTATCCCACATTGAAAAGAAATGTATTTCCAATATATTTGAAAATACATTTCAATGGGTGAAATACATTTGAAGTACATTATAAAATATATTTCAAGTTCTGAAATACATTTGCAATGTATTTTGGAAATACATTTTGAAATACATTTCTAATTATAAAAAATAGATTCACAATGTATTTTAAAAATACATTTCATCGCAATGTATTTTGGAAATACATTTTCAAAATCCATTGTAAAATATATTAGAACATTTATAAATACCGATGCATCAGAAAATTCATTTAAAAATACCGATGCATCAGAAAATTCATTTAAAAATACATTTAATCTATTCATGTACATATCAAATGACATTTTCAAATGTATTTTAGAAATCTTAAAAATTAATTCATGTGATATATGATGAAATGTATTTTGTGGTGTATTATGAAATTCATTTGTGATATATTATGGAATGTATGTTGTAGTAAGTTATGAAATACATTTGTGATATTTTATGCTATATGTATGTTGTGGTATATTATGAAATGCATTTGGGGTGTATTATGAAGTACATTTGGGATATATTATAGAATGTATTTCGAAATAAATTTTGGAATAAAAAATTGTCCCAATCGGCATGTATTTTAAAATTCATTTTGCATTATATATTCCAAAATACATTTTCTTTCCATGTGGGATAGTCTAAACACTTTCAAATGCATTTAAAATGCAATTCTTTTTAATATGTTAGTTTTTAGCAATAAACGCCAATTCTGATGAAAGCCGAATAAGCAAGCATGCAAATCGACAAAATGCTCGGAGCTAAATCTATTTGAACTTGACAGGTATTTGAAATGTCTAGTCGTGTCGACAAGCTACCATATCGAGAGCCAAAAAACATCTTTGATAAGACATGACATATCCTATTGCTTAAGGGCAGATTACTTCGTACAGTAAATATTTTCACTGAAGCAATGAAAGGCTAACGAACTAACATTTCGATGTTGATTCCAGATCCATTACCTGTAGCAAGTTAACCTTTAGGAAAACCAACATCAATGGCTTTTATGAGAATCGATGCCCCGAACCAAATTTCTTCATTTATTGATAAAAAAAAACTAAATTCAAAATGTCCATTGGCGAGAAGATGACTTATTTCTGTTTGCAATGTAAACAAACTCGGAGTGTTTGTCAAAAAAAGTCATTTTCTTCTTCGTTTAAAATGTTATCTATTTCAGATGTCCCATTCAAAGTTTACATTAAAACGTTCCAGAAATAAACTGCGTATTTTAGCAATTTCCTTCTAAGTAAATAGATGATGCTCGAACTCTACGATCATCGTAGACATTAGTAAATAGTCAAAATTCACGAATGTCATTTCTGGGGTTGTGTGCCCTTGTTAAAAAAGCATTCATTGACATCGGGATATTGACTTTATCAAGCACTTTTAAAAAAAAAACCAATAGAAATTGTATTTTAGATGGAAATGTTTCATTTGATATGTTCCAGAAAATTTCAGTTAACTAAACATGAAAACAATAATAATAATATATATGTATATGTACTGGATTTGATGGATTTTGAGTAATCATAAACCAGGGTATCCTCAGAAATTTCATTTTCAACTTTCCTGACTTCCAAATTTTTTTTAAAAAATTCCCTGACCAATGATAATGTCAAAAATTGACATAGAAAAATGTTAATTAAAAAAAAAAAATTTCCTAAACGTTTTGTAAAATTGTCATCGAAAACGTACGGGGAGAAATTTACAATTTCGTCTTCGGAAAACGTGGGAAATTTTGCAAATTTGCTTTCAAAAAACGTGGGAAATTTTGCAAATTTGTCCTCGGTAAACGTGGGAAATTTTGCAAATTTTTACTCGGAAGACGTGGGAAATTTTGCAAATTCGTCCACGGAAAACTTGAAAAATTATGCAATTTCTTCCTAGGAAAACGTTGAAAATTTTCCAAATTTGTTATAGGATAATGTGGAGAATTTTGCAATTTAATACTCGGAAAACGAGGAAAATTTTTGCAATTTTGGCCTCGTTAAACGTGGGAAATTTTGCAAATTTGTCCTCGGAAAACTTTGCAATTTTCCAAATTTGTTATCGGACATGTGGAGAATTTTGCAATTTTGTACTCGAAAAACGGGGAAAATTTTCCAAATTTGTTTTAGGACAATGTGGAGAATTTTCCAATTTTGTACTCGAAAAACGGTCAAAATTTTGCAATTTCGTCCTCGGAAAACGTAGCAAATTATGCGATCTTGTACTTATAAAACACGAAAAAAATTTCAAAAATTCGAACCCGATTACGATGAATATCCCCCTACATTTTCAAATTAAGTCATTCTTTCCTGACTTTTACAAGTCATTTTTAAGTTCCCTGACTTTTCCATGTTTTCCAGGTCTAAGGGAACCCTGAGTGTAAACAAATTTGAACAACGATAGAATGAAGCAAAACAGCATTTCTTGGAAATAATCAGCCTCTAAGGGTAAGAGCACCTCATGCAGATATGGCCAGATTTGGAGATATGGCCATATCTATTCAGATTTGGATTTATATCCAGAAATATTTCAGATTTGCAGATATGGCCAGACCAAAAATTGGCCAGAATACCTCAGATATGGCCAGATTTGGATTTATGGCCAGAAATATTTCAGATTTGCAGATATGGCCAGACCAGAAATTGGCCAGAATACCTAAGATATGGCCAGATTTGGAGATATGGCCATATGTAAAGGTATATCTTACCATGTTTAAATAAACTACATATGGCTATTTTCAGATATGGCCATATTTGGAACCATGTATGCCATACTTAACCCATACTTTCACCCGGGTAGCCATGCAGTCAGTCTGCTAGCAGCTCCATCCCCAAACCTCTTCAGCTAGACTTGTAACAAAATCTAGTTTGTCCAAGCTTCTCATTGCAATTGTTATTTTATTTTTCATTATGACACAAAAATTGATATGCATTAACGAGTAAGTTTTGGTCACGAAATTTTGGATTATAGTCAGGGAAATTGAAAATGAAAATTTTGTGGCTACCCTGCCTGAGGAAATCAAGCAGCCTAAACCGGACGATGGCGGGGCATCAAAACCCAGAAACCAAAAAACATTGTAGGATGTCTGTCACCCGTGCCACCATCAATCATACTTAATGAAAGCCATTAAGTTTTTCTCTGGAAAAGATAAACATTTTTCGTGTCATCTTAGGAAACGTCATGGAAATGAGAACGAAAAAAAAAACCCTTCGGGAATGGGAAAAAAATGAGATCTTGTCCCAATGGCCCCTATGGATCGGCAGGGATGTTCATTGTTTCTGATAAAACAAATAGTAGGGAGTGATTATATCTGGGCAAACGTGGCCCTATGTCAACATCAGAACTTTTTCAACTTTTTTTTTCTCGAAATGTTGTCCCAATCTATAAAGTCTATTGGGAAACGAAAAAAGAAACGAAAAGATCAGTAAAACCTCTTGCAGAGAATGAAGAAACGAAGGTGATAAGGAAATCAATAAAACTGTTTATTTTTTAGTTACCTCTATATCTTATGAGGAAATAAGAGAAAAGGCACTAAAACGGTCGTATAACGTTCCAAATAGGAAATAAAGTCGAAATCAGGGAAATTTAACCTCTGCGTCATTTAAAGATTTTATGGCCTGTTAATAGTCTGTTTAAAATTCACAAGAAACCAAGAGTTGGCATAATTGCCTGAAGCTGTCAGAGTTTGTAGGAAATGGAAAAACCATAACGACGTGACGAAAAAGTGAGAAATCATCTTATAAAGCGATGGAAATTCTAGAATCCATCAGAATTTGGTAATATCCATAAAACGTCTGATCTTGATATAAAGTTCTGGAACGAACAGGAAGGGCTTTGGTGGATATCTAGGAATCGGCCCTGTTTGATGGAAATCTGGAAACCATCTTGCCATATTCCAGAAATTTCAAAGTTGCATCAATCATTGCAGCTTGATGGTAAAAACACCAGAAAATACAAACGAAATTTTATACAAAATTCAGAATGATCATCAGTTTCATGTATACAGGTACATCGTCCTGAACTACGATCAAGAGACATCCAGAAAACAATTAAACAACCTAGAGTGAATGAAAATCCAGAAACCGCTAAGAGCAGATAAAATAGCTTGAAACCGTATGTGCAGTGTGTAGTAGATGAAGAGTATGCATATGTATATAAAAATCAAACAACTATTAGGGATGAAAAGCTCAGAAATCGGAATGAGCAGATGAAACATGCTTATGCCCTCAGGATATATGAAATCCAAAAATCATTATGAGTAGTGAAAAACCGTCAGAGAAAGATGAAAGGTCCAGAAACCATCAAGAAAAGATGAAAATTCCAGAAGCCATCAGGAGAAGATGAAACGTCTAGACCTTTTCTCAGACCACAATAGAAATCCAGACATTTTGGGCAATAATATAAATCCAAAATTTCTTCGACAATAATAGGAATCTATACACTTCTTGGTCAATGATAGGAATCCAAAAACTTCAGAGCTTGTTGTGGATGTCCAAAACCCTCAAAAAATTAGAATTTTGATGAAAATGTCCACATGCCATCCGGAGTAATGAAAAGTTCAGTCACCATCAGAAGATGAAACATTTCCAAACACTTTCCAAGACAATGGCAGAAATCCAGAAACTTCTTGAGCAATGATCCAGAAACCTCTGAGCATGACAACCAGATGAACAACCCCACAAACCACCAGCCCTTATTACAGAACATTCTGAAAATGCGAAATTCAAAGTGGAATGGAAATCATAAAGCTGTCGGACGAGCTCTTTGTCTCTCGTCGTCGCCAAGTAATAATGACATTCCGATGCGAGCCGCGTACGGGAACTAAAAATTCAAAATGGCCGCCAGACTGCCAAGCGCAGGAATTTACGATTTCATCTATTTTGCCGAACAATTTCGATACAACTTCTTACGGCGTGCATAAAATCGGCGAGCAACTTAAGCGCGTCCATAAATGCATTTTTCAAGGAAATTGGATTCCAGAGCTATAGTGCAGCATCGGATTTATGACCCAGGTCAAAATATTCCTCCTGCAGGCTTCCGGGCCCGAGTGAGCTTGCTTCGCAGATTTGCGTGTTACTCGCGAGATTCTCCCATTTATACGACGCCGGTTATGGGCTATTAGTGCCATTCAAAGGGACATTTCGAAAGAAAAGGTGAAAGGTCGATGGCTCGGGCGACGTTTATCGTCGCTTTATTTACTGCCCTTTAATGGGCCATTCTCATAAGAGGAGGTTCTCGTCAACTTCCAATAGCCGTTCAACATTGATGCTCGTTGCATGGCAAGTACGGTAATCCACCCTTGATGCGCCCTGCAAAGTCCTCTTCGGAGACATGGGCGCATGCGCGGTTTCCTGACGTCTGTCAACGGAAACTAATACCGAGGCTCATCTTGCCTTGGGAATTTCGCCGTTATTTCGTATTATTTACTGAGCTCTCGTCCTACATTTAATCGACTTTTTTTTTTGATGAATTTCACGGGAGAACGATTCCTGAAATTGTGAATTTGCCCCCGTCTCTGGAAAAGGGAAGTTGAGGGTCCTCTCGCTGGAGAATTTCGATTATTCATTTAAACGTGGCACATTTGCATGTTGATTATTGCGACATTTTTTTCCTCGAAACTTCTCTGCTCAATATAAATGCCATTTATGGTCGGTTGCGCCATTATCCGTTTAACTTCATCGTCGAAACGAAATCGGAAAAATTGACTGTTGATGAAATGTACTGCTGGAGAGAGGGCGCTGAAGTCCTTGTTGATCGCAACAGGTGTGACTTCAGGGTCTAACATGGCGAGGCGAGAGATTGGCGGAAATCGTCATTAGATTAAGAATATCTTGATTGAAACTGACCATTTCCAACAAAATAGGACCTTTTAAAATACACGTAAGTTACAACGATGTAAAACTGATGGATTTTACGAAATGCATTTCATTGGTAACGTGAATTATCGCGAATAAACTTGAGAAGAATGCATCGGCTGTCATGCTGACACGACAAGTGTGTGCGGTTTTCTTACACGAGAACTTACTCTGACATTGGCCAAACAAAAGCTGCACTATAAATACTGAGTTTTGAGATGATTTTATGATAAACCTTAATGTAATGGCTTGTGAATGAAGTGTCCTAAATTTGCAAGAAGACAGTTTGAAGCCGATTCAGCCATGGAAAAGTGAATCTCCAGATTGCTAATTTTGTCCTCGCTGCACCAGAAAGGACGATATGGAATGCGTGTCCATGTCAGCTTGGTTTCTAACCGACATTCCTGCTAAACCTGATGCTCGCTTGGGGTGCTGGAAGATGCCGATTCCCGTTTCCATGGCTACTGGATGCTTCAGCAGTTTCTGTTGCGGTGCTGCTTCCGTTTCGATTTCGTTTTATACGCGCTGGTGATGCCACTGAGGGTATTTTATCTTCGCTCGCCATGCCCTGTAGTGTGGGCAAATACAGGGTGGCATTTTTGATAATAACCCCAAAGAGTAAGCAACGTTTTGCTGCATCTTGTTGTTTGTTTGCATGTTTGTTTGATTTAGTGAATAGGCCGGTGCCAAAATGATCACTGAACCCCACATGATGCACTTAGAAGTTATGCTGTACAGGTGTATATTCGAATACATAATGTCAAATGGGGTTCCATCATTGGGGAGAATTGCAATGCCATGGCTGGAAGGCGTCCAATCTTTGCAGGATGTTTAACCTTGTCTGGTCTATTGCAAATCCTTTGATCGTTCGGTATCTACAATATTTTAAAATTGCCTGGTCTTTGGAATCTGCCATGACTGCATGCATCCAGATGTCAATGGCATGTCCAATTTCTCCAGGATTTTGACTGCGCCCAGATGTTTCAATTAGGCATAGTCCCAATCTTTAACATTGTGTGTGTCTAAGGAACTGGGTGGGATTTTGATTGTGGCCTGATTAGGTGGGCAAGTGTCCAATCCTCGCAGGTTTTTAACATCACCTGGTCTATGATAAAAATGCCCAAATTGCAGGATTGACATTACCTTTCCTGATTGAAACCGTGCCCAGATGTAAAGAAAGAACTCGGAAGTTAACCACGTGTCCACGTACTCTTGACAGGTTAACCGCGTGTCCACTCTGACAGGTTTGCATTGTACTTACTTTTGGGGAAAATTAGCCGTTTCTAATTAGTCTTGCGTTATTTCAAGAGCAGTCCCTGGAGCCAGCGTGTCATCTTTTGGCTATGCCATGTTTTTCTCACCCACTTTGTTGTGAAATTCCTGGAGAACCGCTGTAAAGAATGTCACGGCGTTTGTTGACTCGTCCATTGATGGCGACGCTGACGTCACCGTCCGCGCAATATGGCTCCGGCTCAGAGGAATCTCATTCATAAAATAGATAAATGAGTAATTCGAGGCGACCAGTTGGCCATGATGGTTGGCCCCGGGTTCGGTCGAGTGACGTTTATGGCTCGCCAGAACAACATCCTATTTGGAGCAGTAAACAAGATAAGAATGTGTCTACGTACACTATGGCGTATCGTAAATTCTTGCCCACCTCCACACGTTTCTCCGAGCAGAGCAACGCTGCAGCCACACTGTTTACGTAACATCCAAAATGGCCCTCGCCCCATTCGACTCGGGAGGTGCTGTCGAGACGCCTCGGTGCGGGGGTGGCTCGCTTTTGGAATGCGAATAATTGGAACTCCGTTTTTGGAATGTTATCACATCGATGAATGAGCCGTGCAACCGGTTTGTTTTGCCTGGCTTGTCAGTTGCACAACGTTATGACGGGATGCAGGCGCCCATCATACACCATTCTTCTAATTGCGATGTGAGCGCTGAAGATGCATTCCTCTGACACTCACCCCAACTCACCCCTACCCCACACAACCTGCAAAATGGAAAATGGAAGAAAAAAAAACGATTTCAGTTAAACGATTTGAACGTTTGCGTACTTCGAGGGAGAAAGTTTATTTGGTGGAAAAGCAGAACGGAAGAGGGTGTTATGTGCAAGAATGTTTTCAGTATGCACAGATATATATATATATATATACAGGGTGTGGCATATGTCTGGGCCTCTCAAATATCTTTACCACCTCTCGCGCTAGGTAAAACGTGCTTACTTCAGTGAATATGATGTGATGTGAAGACTCCAGAAGCCATGTCAAACATTGCAGTGAAATACGTCAATTTCATGGCGCATGCGATTTTAAACGCTAAACCGTATGAGATGGAGCAAATTATCGAATTAGAAAGATGGTCAGCGTTGCATAATTAGTGCAATAATAGTGCTTGTGTCATTTATTATTGCTCGCATATCTGACAACGTACCTGGATTTTGGCTGATGTGTGCATCCTTGCATGCCAATTGCTGTAAATATTAGCTCAAAAACAAGAAAATCAAGCATTCTGCCCTCAACTTTTCTTTTTAGAAGAGGAGTTTTTTGGGAGAAAACAACGTCATATTTTGGGGAAAAAATTTGAAAAATTACTTGTAGAAAATGAAAGGTTTTTTAAAAAAAATAAATTACTGTGTTCAGCGATTAATATCTGGAACATGACTGGATAATATTATAGACTCGTATCCGAGGTAACGTTTTGACACGTGTGACGTAATAACACGACTGACAGTTGCTTCTATAAATCAAGAGCATTCTTCAGGACCTCCGTTGGCGTCACCTTTGCAGGAATGTGGCATATAATGTCAATAAAAATAATCCATAAAAAAAGTTGTTGAAAAAGTTATGTGGGTGTGAGTTAGCGCAGCAATGCAAACATCCGTGCGTGTGTTTGAAGCAACTCTCGACTGGCAAATATGCACCCGTCTTCTTCAAGTGCTCGGATGCCAAGGAAATGGGCAAATTTTGCGAAAAATTCAACATAACTTGACCCACTTCTGCCTTTGCCATGCGCTCGACGTTTATTATATGTCCACAAATCATGAAAATTGCGCGAGAATTTCGTGCATATTTCACGCTACTGCATTTCGCATTAACCTGGAAACTGTGTCAGAGCAACTATTTGTTGTTTCAAAGGTTGTTTCGTGTTGAAAAACTTTCTTCTAGAAGAAATAACATACATTTTTTATCGAAACGATGAAGTTTCTGTTGCCTGGTGAGCTGGATGGGATGCGTTATCAAGTTCAAAGCCAAAGCAATGTTAATCGATTCGCATTTCTTTGAAGCAGAACCTTTCAAATGTACTCAAAGCTTGGGATTAAACGTAGCCAGGATAGTCTTGGGGATAACATAAAATATTTTCAATAGCATGTATTGTCTACAGAACGAGGAAATGATAATTTCAATTTCAAAAATTTTCCAGCAAAGTGGCGCCATCTACGCATCAATGCATATGGTCATAAATTAAGTTTTCAAATTCAATTATAACTAGCGGTTGGGAAACTAAAATGTGTGGAATTCGAATTTCTTATTTTCTTCAATTTCGTTATTCATATAAACATTTTTATTTAATATCTTTAATATATTCATTTTATTCCTACATTTTTGTCCTTATTTTCGTTTTTTTTTTTAAAAATAAGCGATTATGTAAGCCTGCCTTAAATCAGTTTTTTAACTTTGTGGAAAATAGCGTTAAGCGACGTCTTTGGAGCAAAAGTTGCTTACAAAAGTTGATCCAACTCGGTGCCGCATGTATGCAAAGGACGTTTCAAATTTGAGTCACAGCCCACCAGATTCGCTTGTATTTGTTATGTTTGTCGGAATTTGAACGTTTTTTCTATCATTTGTAAAGACAACTGTCTAAATTGGGAAATTTGCCAGGTGTTGATGCGAAAAGAGACCGAAAGGTTTTAGTTGGATACTGTCCAGTGTATATAAAGAGGGTGTTTACCAGAAGCTTGATTCTTTTTAGCTTTTCAAGCGAACGCGACATTACTCGTATTTAGCTACAAAAACAGTATTTTGTAGAGTTGTTTTAAGCATTTAAATTCCGAACTGAATTTGTTTTGCACGTAGCATCCTTCTTTACAGCGAACAATGTATATTAACAGTGTCAACACATGTCCGAATAGTAACGTAGTTTCTTGTAACGTACTCATGGCTTTAACGTGTAATTTTAGATGTTGGTCCTGATTTTGATTGTCATGTAACTGTGCGTTTTGGTGACGTCAAACTAAGTTAATAAGTTTAAATGAGTAAATTGTTGAATTTGGTTATTTGAACAAAGTTCCTGGCACAGTGTAGTTTCTGTAGGGAGTGCATGGTGTTGGCAGGACACCAATGCAATACTTTCAGATTTATTTGTGTGGTCATAATATTAATAAGTTTGTTAATTAGTGCGAAATATGTGCGCATTTTATTCCTATTTAAAATTAAGAAATCGTCTTTAACGTCCTTACCTGACATTCACTGTCAGCATGCCAATTGATACGGTGTAACTCGCAGGTTTTGTCGAGTTTTGAGTGTTATTACTACTATATTTGGGTGGTTAGGTAATTTTTTAGCGAAAAAAAAAATGTGAATCAATGCTTGCTTCAAAATCAAAACATCAGAAGAAGAAACAAAAGCTTATGAAGCATGTGTCACATTATTGAATTCATTTATTTTATTTCTCGATTTTTATCTGGTTGAAAGCCACAAGAAAACTGAAATGACAATTAAAATCTTCGTGGCATAACGGCGATCTTCGTATTGATTACTATCTTTCTGGACAGCTTCAACAAATCGTGATCGCGAATTGTTGTTGAAACTTACCAAGGAAGATGGCAATCACTACGGACATCAACGCAATGCAGTGCTGCCTTCAGATGTTTCTTTTGGCAGAGTTGACATAAAATGAAAGTTTTGTTTCAAATTTTTAACAAAAAACATTTGCATATGATGTTGCATGTAATGACTCCTGGATGACGCTATTTTAAAATGCCAGTGACTTCTTTAATGTAAAACTAACGTGTACTTCACATGTCCTATATGACATGATTATTTTCGTCAGATTCTACAGTCTAAGCAAACATTCTATTTTAAAAATCATTTTATGGATACTATCTTTAGCGAACGAAATGCTGCATCTGATGATGCTTTTATTCACTCCTGGATGGCGCTATTTTAAAATTTCAGTGACTTCATTAATTTAAAACGAAGGTTTACTACACATTTCCTAGTTATTTATTTACATTCGTCATCAATACTGTAGATTCTACAGTGTAGCCAAACATTTTATTTTAAAAATCATTTTATGGATACTATCTTTAGCGAACGAAATGCTGCATCTGATGATGCTTTTATTTACTCCTGGATGGCACAATTTAAAAATTTCAGTGAACATTTGAAAACCACTCCAAGCATTTGAAAGCTTTATTTATTTTTTTTTTTTTAAAAAAGCATTTTATGCCTATTATGTTGTAAAGATATCCTAGACAACATATGATGACTGGTAGATGGTAATCGTCTTTCGCAAGATTTGCCACGGTGTGGCGCTGCACTCGCTTTCCGCTTCCCCAAATACTTATCATTCCCCTGCACGGCCCATTCTTCGTGGCACAATGGCGCCCGCTAATGAAATTAATTAGCATTGATTGGGCGAGGAGAAGGAGCTATCGAATTAATCCGAAGACCAAAGTGGTTTTCACTGCTGATTAAAACGAATGCCGATTTAAATTTCACTTTTCTTTTGGCAATTGTCCTAGAAGCCAATCTGGGGCTTTGGAGCGGCGCTGCAAAGCGCCTTTTTTCGCACGTGATTAATGATGTTACGAATTAGCTCTCTCGGTGTGCATTAATTAAGCGAAATTCACTCGCTGTCAGCTCCGAACAGGATTTATGGAAATTTAATGTAAAGCAGCTGCGCGCAGCCATTACGCCGATGTAGTCTCGAGCGTCACGTGGGAGCGCCGTATTGATCTCGCGGAATCACGGGCAAAACGTTGAGGTTTTGGCATTAATTAAAAGGCGTTTTGCAGGCAAATAATGCACCGATGACGCGGAGTTTATCATTGGACCCATTGGCCTACTTAAAGGGATTTTGGGACTTAATCGCAATGGCGGAGCTGCGGGATTTTCAGCGAGTGCGCCGGAAATTGACATGTTGGCAACTTTAATAGCCGCGAGATTATCCTGGCTTGGCACCTCTATGGCACGCTCAGCAAACATGACTATGCTATTCCCCTGCACCAAAAGTGACAAACTCGACATGTTTCATTTTGAGATTAGCGGGTTTTAATGCTTAAGTTGGTAAAATATAGTGGCGATATACTGCCATTTAGCCGAAACTGCTTTCCAGATAAATTTTTGCTTGATATTTACACGTACATGTATTTTTGGGGTAATTTCCTCGGCAAATATGTTTCTAGATATAGGCCTACATGTAATTCCAGAATAGAAAATGATCCTATTCTGAGCAAGTTATTTCTGGAAAGAAACTGACGTCCTGGTTTTACAGTTTTGCTCAAAAGTTTCTTTCTGTTGAATTAGCAAATCAGGGAAGACATACGTAATAGGATGGAATAAAACCAGTGCTGTCAAGTTAGGGTATCAATATTACCCTTTAAAACAGTGCTGTCGTATACCGATATTCTGTATGGGATATATTCTGAAAGTATCGCTCTGTGTGCTCAGCTATAGGAAATTGTTTCAGATGAAATGACTTTACTGAAATTTCTCGGAAATTATTTCTGGATATAAAATTCCTCATGTGTAACGGCCTTCATTTACAGTACATGTATATCGTTTTTGCTGAAAATTGAGCGCATTAATACCATCTGAAAAAGTCCTATAATGCTCCTTTACAATGTGTTATGTACATGTACGAACGCTTAATGTGGTGGACTCTCGATTTTACGATTTCGTTAGGATGCCCAAAGTTTTCAAGTAGCATAAGTTTTTAAGTGGGAATTACATTGAAAAAAACCAAACAATGCAATTTGCATGCGAGATTAATTGTCAAGAATTAACTACCGGTACTTTTTGTATGCCAACTAGTGTTAGCTAGTGCAGATTGAACTAAAGTTCAATGGTGTATTCAGTTTTTTTGAACAGAAAGAACAGTTAGTGGAATTCGCTTACATAACGAATGCATCTACAATTGTATAGATAACGAATGATGATGACATGTACGTGTAAGTGAAATTCTAAAATGTTTATAGTTTTTTTGTCTTTTTCCAGGTAAGGTCACGTGCCCTGTTTTGAAGATTGTTTTATGGTGAGCATTTATCATATAGGCGTTTTAAAATTAGATTTCTATTCTTGATGATGAGCTTTGATTTGGTTTATATTCATGCTAACTTAAAAAAACTCCCCACATTATTAATATTTAACTGATTCATGTGACGGTATCTTTGCGAGAAATAATTGCTTTTTCCAGTACGTTGTTTTATTTCAGGCGCTTCTTTCGATTTTCCAGCCATTATGGGTATAGTTTTTATCACCCTTTAAGGTCAATACATTAAATCGTTCCTGAATTTTTCATCAGAATAGCCCGTTATTTTTTTTATTTTTTATTAACGAGGTGGCACCAATATTTCGAGAATTACGATCTATGGCATTTTAAGACGGTGCTGGCCCAAATGCTGCCTCTTCCACACCTCGAACAGTAGGTGTTCGTAATTAATATTATTTATATACGTTGGCAATGATTTTGGCATCCTCAGACTAAGGCGCACGGTGGGGTAGAGCAAAAAAAAAAAAAAAATTAAAAAAACATGGGGGTGAAAGATGCTAGACGACAACGCCCACATTTGGCTTTTTATGAGCAATAATGCCCCCCTCGGAAGTGCAAAAATGTATTCGCGGCGCTTAATTATACGAACACTCCCACTACACCTTTTTTTTTTCTCAGAAATGCTTTTCTCTGTATATTGTTCTGCATCGGGCAACACTGTCTCGCATTGGCCGAGCGCCAAATTGCCGCAAATTTGGTCATTTTTTTAGTATCAAAACCAACAGACCGATTTCCATTTAATAACAATGTGTTTTGGGAGGTCTTGCCGCGTTTTATTATCCTGAAAAACATGCAGGTTGCAAACCCTCAACGAAAATGGCATGCAGAAACGAGAGGGGCAACACTGTCGCCGCCATTTTTTTTTTTTTAATTCTCCTTTCGTTTTCGTGGTCAGAATGCACCTCGAAGATGAGCCGAAATGTCATAAAATTTCCCTCGCAACTGGCCCATTAAAAAGCAAATTTGTTGTTGAGGTTGTTGCAAAAACTTAATGGCCGGTCGTTTCGCCTCGGGATTTGGAGGGAAATGATTGCGTTGTTTTGTGACTTTCCATTTCCATTTTATTTTTGTGTTTTTATTTCGCAACGTTTATATCGTGTGGGGGAGGAACGCCGACTTTTAATGACTTGGCGTACAGTCAGAGGTCGCCACCGTCTGACGGTCCGAGAAATTAATTGAAAACTGAAGACCGATTCATAGTAAGCTGATGTCCGGTTATGATTTGGAAACCAAATTAACCTACTAAGATGGTTGCCAATTTCGAATTGTTCACAAGGCTGAGGAACATCCGAACATGTAAATAACATGTCTCGCTCATGTTTTCCTAATAGCCACAATCTGGCTATTATTCCTACGCGTTTCATTAAATTGATTAAGACTGTGACTCTGATGTGTAGTAAATTTGCTACGTTGGTCACACAGGAACATGTTTTGATGTGATATCGCTGGTAATGAAGTTTTCATGATGTTCCACTTCCCTAGTAGGGGTTTAGAGACCAAAAACTACATTTTGTCTGATGTTGCACGGAATGATCCCTAGATGGCGCATTTTTAAATTCCAGTTATATACTAATTGAAAATTAATTCTTGGAAAATTAATAAATTTATAATTTGCACGTCTAACAGGGTTCACCCAGACCTGGAAAACCTAGAAATGTCAAGGAACTTTAAAATGTCTGGAAAACTCAGGGAAGAATAAATTTATTTGAAAAAAGTCAGGGAAATTCAACGTCTTAATGTTGTCACAATTCAAAATTAATGTTTCCACATATTAGCTCAGGGCCTATTGGCAAAATTTTCCCAGAAAAAATGTGCAAAATTACCACCAATTTCAGAGGACAGATTTGGAAAATTGTCAACCTTTTCCGAGGACATATTTGCAATTTTGTCAACCTATTCCAGCATTAATTTGCAAACTTTTAAACAGTTTTAGAGTGCACATTTTTAAAGTTATTTAGTATATACGTTTTCCGAATACAAATCTTTCACATTTAAAAAATTTTTTCATGCTAATTTTTTTTTAATTTCGTGTTAATTTTGCAAAATACTGAATTTTTTTTTATCGATTTTTCAAAATTGTCTTTGGTCAGGGAAACTTGTTTAAAAAGCTGGGAAAGTCAGGGAAGTTGAAATGAAATTTATGGGGGTACTCTGACTGAAATACTTAACCTTCGTTATCGATCAGAAAAAAAATGTTGAAAAACGTCTCATTGTATGCATGCCTTAAACTATCTTCGAAATCTTCCAATAGACACCGGATCACTGATAGACCCTCTTATGGTAATCACAAGAGGGTCTATCAGTGATCACATGCGTGCTGGCAACGTATTGCTTTTTGCACGAGCATGTACAATTTCCATATGGGTTGTGAGAGCCGATCGAAATGACCCTGATGTCGGGTGCAAACTGCTGCCTCCCATCGCCAAATTAAGGCAAAGTCAACGCTTTCCTTTTATGAGCAAAACCTTCAGAGGTGTCATAATTCAGGGGCCCTTCACCAGGGGAATGCTCTCGGTATAGTGTCGCGAAGGGCACACTTTAAATATCCGCCCACCAAATAGCCGCTCATCTCGATACGTGACAATTTCACTTCAAGCTTGGACCGAGTCGAGATCCGCCCAAAAATGTGTGGAAGGAGGTTGATTTTTTTCCAATTTCATTTTCGTTATGGTTCAACCCCATGCGGAGAAACACTTTTAATATTCTCGAGATAAAAAATGCAAATGGACTCGTTTATGCCGCTCTAGACTCCATTATCGTAAATTTATGGCATCTCCGCTGCAGTACGCGACAGTTATCGATTGCTTATTATTTTATTCATTTTTTTGTATTCTTGTCTGAGAATGGTTTTCTTAACCACGCCACGTTTATTCGCGATCAATCACGTAGCCCGCGATTGATTTAAGCTCTAGATTCTAATCGTATTATCCCTGCGGTGGTTGATTAACTCCCAAGGCGTTGGCCTCAAGTCGATGCATGCTTTGAAAGAAGGATTATATTATGTACATGTACTAGCTGGCATGTCATTCCAACCTAATCTGGGCAAGTGCGAACAACCATTCATGAGGTCTGTGCAAAACGAAATATTGGCTAGGTCGGAGGACACTCTCGTGCTGTTCTTGGGAGATGCAAAGAAAATTCAAAAGAAATGATTGGTTTGACATACAGTAGTTTGGTTATAAAGGTTGACATGCATTACATGCCTTGGATGCCTGAAATGGGGACCAGAAGTTAACCTTAGTGAACATAGTAAACTTCGTATAAAAAACCCAAAATATTTTCAGACTAACTTAGCATTCAATTGTCTGGGTCCTCGCCCTGGCAAATTATACTTGTCCGGCATCTCCCGGATATTTCCATTGGTCCGGCATCGCCCTGCAGCAAATTATACTTGTCCGGCATCACCCGGACATGGTAATTGACAAATGGGTTATGGTAATTAAGTTATTTAATTACGCTTATCGGGATTCGTTTCAATTAACACCGAGCATCGTACTTGCATTATTTTAAGAACGTTGTAATAGTAGAAAAATTATTATGTTCCGATTTCCATTTCTATTTAAATTAATAAACTAAGTAAACATGGAAATATTTATTTATCCATCGGCATCGCCCGGAGATTTCCATTTGTCCGGCATCTCCCGGACATTTTCAATTGTCTGGCATCTCCCGGACATTTTCAATTGTCTGGCATCTCCCGGACATTTTCAATTGTCTGGAATTTCCCGGACATTTTCAATTGCCGGCTTCGCCTGGATATTTCCATTTGTCCGGCATCTCCCGGGCATTTTCAATCGTCCGGCATCGCCCGGGCATTTTCAATCGTCCGGCATCGCCCAGACATTTTAAATTGTCCGGCTTTGCCCAGATATTTCCTTTTGTCCGACATCTCCCGGACATTTTCAATTTTCCAGCATCGCCCGGACATTTCCAATTCTCCGGCATCGCCCGGACGTTTCCATTTGTCCGGCATCGCCCACACATTTTCAATTGGTCGGCATCGCCCGCACATTCTCAATTGTCCGGCATCGCTCGGACATTTTCAATTGTCCGGCATCGCCCTGGCAAATTATACTTGCCCGGCATTGCCCAGACAATTTGAAATTGTCCTGCATCGCCCGGATATTTTCATTTGTATGGCATATCTCCCGAATATTTCCATTTATCCGGCATATCCCGGATATTTTTAATTGTCCGGCATCTCCCTGAAATTCTCAATTGTCCGGCATCGAATATCCAGACGATGCCAGGCAATTGAAAATATCTGGGCGATGACGTACAATTGAAAATATATATGGAGGATGCCGGATAAATGGAAATATCTGGGCGATGCCGAACAATTGAAAATATCCGGGCGATGCCGGACAATTGAAAATATCCGGGCGATGCCGGACAATTGAAAATATCCAGGCGATGACGTACAATTGAAAATATCCGGGCGATGCCGGACAATTGAAAATATCCGTAGGATATCCGCGGTGTCCAGTCATGCCATAGATCGGAGGAATAATGGGGGAGAAATAAAATTAAAGTTTTTAATTATGGTAATTAAGTTATTTAATTACACCTATCGGGATTCGTTTCAACACCGAGCATCGTCCTTGCATTATTTTAAGAACGTTGTAAAAGTAGAAAAAATATTATGTACAGATTTCCATTTCTATTTAAATTAATAAACTAAGTAAACATGGAAATACTTCAAAGTGAATATACGTGGTATGGAACGCCTTTGCGTTTCGCAGTAAATTTGACCTATCAGGTCGAATTATATTCAGGTTATTTTGTAAATAAAATCTGAGATTTTATTCCCATCTGCTATGAAAACCAGACAAATAATTGGTACCTGGTGAAGTCAGATTGTTTCCATCAAAATTTTATATTATATTCTGGACAAGTTCCCGATTTTATTACAATTAGTCATGAAACAATTTTGTTCGTTAATGGTGTACTCATAAACGAACAAAATTGTTTCATGAATAATGTATGCGGAATCACAATGTTATACCTGTTTTCGCCATATTTGAAAATTGATGAGGTATGATGAGAACTGGAAGGCAGAATTGATGAGTTTGATTTTTGTAAAGAACAGGAGGCCCAATTTTGCACACAAAAAAGAAGAAAAAACTTGAACAAAAACGGGAATAACATTTACTTATTGCTGTCATCGTAGAGTTGCACGTGACTAGCCTATTGAATCCCTGCCTAACGAAGGGTCAACCCGTGATTAATCGAAGCAATTACATCATTACATCATAATAGCTCAAGTTTTTCGAAAACGTATAAATCATAAAGTAGAATAGCATAGTTTTTTTTTGCTTCTCTTCCTGTATAATAATAAGGCCTTTATTAATGACTGTGCATTTGCATTTTTGGGTGTGTTTTTTCCTCCTGCGCCCAGCTCTTCTATTTTCATGATAATTACGCGGAATTTTTTCCTTCAAAAATGGATGAACTGCAACGTTAGTCTTTTTTTGTGCCTGCCTCTTATTAGTCTCCATTAATCATTGCTCGCAGATGAGATTAATTAAGACGTCGCGAGAAGCGTAATAACTGTCGTAAGCTAATCTGGAGAAATTAGGGCCAATTTGCATAGTTTTGCTTTTCTGCTGGCGGAGGTCAATTTAGCGCATCCGCGTTTGGATTTCTCGGAAAAGTATATTCATCGAGGCATAAATTAGGCAAATCAGTGTTGCTTACACAAGACTCGAGATTGAGCTAACTTAATTGGCAGTCGGAATGCGCCCCGGGGGGCAATTTGCACGGCGAATTAAAGAGGCCTCGCCAGTGCATTTTGCGAAAATCCCATGGATTATAGCGTCGCGAGGTGCCCCCTGGAGACGGGCAATCATGCACGACTCGGAAGCGGTGAGTGTTTGCCCACCCCCGATCTTAGATGGAATTGAATTATACGAAAGTTTCGAGAAAAACTGGTGCCTTCGGGTTGTCACCTTAGCCATGAAGAGAAATTGTGACGTCTTAGTGAGGATTGAACTTGGGGTTGCACAATTTGAGTGGCTTCGAAAAGTATTACCTGTAATGGTTCAATGTTTTGACCGAATGCTTTAAGAAGGCGCCCAAGTCGTACATTCTTCTTGGGAATTTTTCCAACATAGAATTGGGAATAATTACGTAATGGGAAATGACAGGGGATTGGGGAACTTATCTTTGTTGATTTGAAATGATTTTGACGCAATTTTAGGTTTTAGATGACGTGTTTTGAAGTTAAGATGGATTTCTTTAATCTACTTAAAAATGGGATATTTTTAATGTGTGAAATTTCTTATTATTGTATTGGACGTCAAACTACTCAAAAATAACGCCATGTTAAAGTCAGGGAGAAGTCGGGGAAGAATGATTTTTTTTACAAAAAAAGTCAGGGAAATTCGACGTAGTCATGTTGTGGGGATCCAAAATTAACGCTTCTTTGTTAGCTCAGGGCCCATTTGGAGACATCTTTACATTTCCCCAATACATATTTGCAACAGTTTCTGAAGACAAACTTTAAAATTTTTCAACGTTTGCCGAGTACAAATTTGCCAAATTGTCCACGTTTTCCGAAGACAGAATTGGAAAATTGTCCACGTTTTCCGATAACGAATTTGCTACGTTTTCCGAGGGAAAAATTTAAAAATTTATCCGCGTTTTCTGAGTACAAATTTGCAAAGCTTTCTACATTTTTCGAATACAATGTTTTGAAAAATATTTTACTGTGTCGATTTGGCAAAATATGACAATTTTTGACATTATCATTGGTCAGGGAAATTGGTTTGAAAACCTGGAGAAGTTAGGGAAGTTGAAAAGGAAATTTCTGGGGGAACTCTGGCTTGGGAAATTTTAAAAGTGTGTAATTCCTGATTCCTGGATGTTAGTCAACTCAAAAATAACGCTTGCAACCGATTTCAGGTTGTTTCATTTCATCGTATATTCTGTAAATAAGGCTGTATTTATAAATCCCCCGTAGTGTCGCACGTTTTTAACCTATTTCGCACTAAAGTAAAATAGAAGCATTTTATAGAATTTCGGAAAATGAAGTTGGAATGTCCTCATAGGCTTCTGTAGTTCCTTTATTTATTAAATTTTTATTTTTCGAACAAAGTGTTTTTCAAGTTCTTTCCCCCAATTCCTGGTAGATGTTGAATGGTAGATGGTGGATGTTTCTTCCAAAGGAACGTTGTATTAAGACATAATGTATGTTTAGGTCAAGGAAAGCATTTTTGCAGTTGGGGGTTATTTTTTATCCTGCGTAATATCTTATACTTGTAAATTCTACTTTCATCATTATCGAAAAAAATTTTTGTTGTTGTTGTTGACATTTTAGGAACAGGGCGTGCACGTGTAGTACAAGGTAAATATACTGTACATTTCGTATTTGTCAAGCGTGTCATCGGAGAAACTAGCGTTTCAAAGAACATGTTCCCATGTCATCCAACAGCCAGTTTAAATTTACATCGAGATTCCCATTAACTGTCATAAAAGGATTTTTCCTGGCAAGCCCTAGCATCCTTTGTCATTATTTCTCCAATCTCCCCTGTAATCTAGTGCCAGAAATGCTCATTTTTTCCCGTAATTTCGGAGCCAAATCCTCTTATTTTTCCATACGCAACCTACTTTCCGAAGACGACTTGTTTTCTCGTCTCTTTTCCCGAACGCGCGATGCCATTGTTCGTGCCGGGACCAGCCCACGTGATGTAATTGCATTTCGTAATGCCACTTTAATTCCCGCAGTCGCAATTTTTTGATTTCCATCAACGACGTTGACGCAGTCGGACTCAATGGGCCGCGAGCCCGTTTTCCTACCAAATTTTAATAAAAGCAAACCTTTTCCCCAACCTTTTTTTCTTTTTTCGTTTTCCTACTTCTAAATTTTCTCTCGAGAATATCGAAGCTGCAGTAAACTTTCTCTCGACATGCGATTACAATGGGGAGCCTATTTTGCCTAAGTGATTATCATATTTAAATTTTATCTTTAGAAACGTCAGGACTGAATGCAAGGCGCATGCGCACTCGGCACTGCCTAATGCCTAGACGGTTATTGGATTCAATTGAAACGAAGTTTGCACGACGGCCTGCTAAAGAGCCCCTATCATTTTTAGCACCGTTTCGTGGAAATAGCACTGATTGTGCCTTATTGCGTGCGCCGTGCATGCCAAACAGCGCAATTTTTGTTTTTTGCGCGGAAAATGGTATTCATCGAGAAAATATGGATTTTTCAACCCAAAAAGAAAAGAAGAAAAAAAAATTGCTTCGTGCATTGTATGCGCTTTTCAGGCGAAATGAAGTCTTTTTTTCTATGCAATTTAGTTCCATTTCGGAGAAATTGGGCTCTTGTCTGGAATACACTGTAATGTTGTCTCGATTTGCGAGGATATTTGTACACGATTTGACTTCAATCGGTTTTCTTTTTTAATTTTGTTGAAAACTGCAAGCATTGCTAGGCCGATATTGTTTTGAGTGTGATCTGATAAATGATGAGATTTAGAGAAAATGTGACAGCCGCATGACTATGGTTGGTTGAAAAGTTATTTAAGCCCGGTAAATATCTTCTTAATTGGGTGTTTTCTTAGAAGGAAAGCGACGTTAACATAACTATTCGGGGATTAAAAGTTATTTATTTTACTTACTAATAATATCAACCTAATAGGATAATTTATTAGTGTTGATCATTACAGTTGTAGGATACTCCATTATAAGGTTAATTTCATTTATGTAGCTATCGGAATAAAATGGAATAAAAAAATGTCTGTTTAAGTGCACATCTAAAAAAGGTAAAAGTTAACTTTAAAATTAGACCTCGTCTTTTTTTCTTTGCTGTAAAAAAGAATGAATAAATGAGTGGCTACTAAAAGGCATTAAGTCAGAGCACCCAAACTCTTATGAAACGAAAACAAATCACGTAGTCAGTTTCAAAAATATCACAAAAATATATCATACATGACATGACTGTTGGGTATTGAATTGAATCGAAGTTGGCTGAACTTAATAACTAAGGCGGAAAACTGCGTAGCACATACATGTTCATTAAACTGTCAATTTGAAAGGTATCATAAAAATACATGCATGTCATATTTAGATAACAATGGTCCTTATTCAGATTTTATCAGCATGCATATATCACGTGACATTTTATTCATCCCATTGGCGAAAATTGACCCCGAGACACATTCTTTTAGTTGTTGATTCGATGAAAAGATCATGTGATGAAACCCCATACATGTACGTAACTGTGTATAAGGTCCATTGTCAAAACAAATCCTGTTGTTCTCAATTTTCTTTTGAAACTATAATTAAGATTTTTGCTTCACCAGTTTTCACCATGGAACACATTATACACGTTCTTGTCATGATTATCATGGCACTGCAACGTCGAAAGTATGTTGTAACGACCATTGCGAGGCATCTTGCTATCATTGATGTAACACGTTGTTGATCTCATAGTTGTTAAACATAGCCTACTATGTTTGTAGAAGACTGCAGTTTCCGCCATTATTTTCTCGTGTAAATCAGGTGGTGCTTCTCTGTGACACGTATAGAGCCACTGAAGCATCATGCACTAGAAAAGTACAACGACATCGTCGCAGAAACCGTTCGGTGCGCCACCTGTTTCGAATTGCCGGCCGCCGGGAATCCATTTCCGTCCTCTGCAGCCAGTCCCCAGCATCTAAATCGGCAGAAATTTCGCAACATTATTGATTTTTCGCCGTTTTTTTATGGGACTGGAGCGTTTAAAACAACAGGGGACCGATGCGGTGTCCTGGAGACAAATATGGCTGCGTCGCATCGCCTTCCCCTCGATCTTTTAGCTCTTTAAATCCACTGTGCCAACATGGAAATGTTGTCGTTGGGAGTTGATGTCAACATCGCGCGACAATCGATTTTCGTGCACCCACCCACCGCCACTTAGGATTCGACGCTAAGATCGTTCCAGATATTCAATTAAATGGCGACATTTCGATATCTATGCCAGCGATTGCTTTTATGCGCCTAAGTCCCGCTCGCGAGGGTCGTCCAGCTGCGAGACAAGACGTTCTGGAAGGTCGTCTGCATGGAATAGTACTGGGCGTTTATGGACGACCCTTTGGTATAGCTTTGTTACGGTAGACACTCCATTATACGAGGTTGGGTTGGGACATGACATTTTCCGGATAATCGACGTCTGACTTACAATGCAGTTGGTTGCATGGTAGACGATCCAAACTGGGCAATGGGCGGATTTCCTTGTCTACCATCCAAAGAGCCTAATTTGTTGGGTTTTTCTCTTTGTATTGCTCGGGTTGTTGTGTTGTTACATTGCAAAGTTATTCGGTTATCTGAGTGGGTTGGAAATTCGATTCTTCGGTTAATTGATTCCTTGATAATCCGCAAAATGAGCTTGGCGTGATGGACAGTCGTGCTATTGGCAATCCTTTCTGCAAACATCAAAACTGGACAATGGATGTACACGTATATGTTTTGTCGTTTATTGCCCAATTAACTTAATTGCTTTTGTCCATTTACGAGCGCATTTGCGCAACCTTACCGCATTGCGCTTTATTATTCCGGTTATTCGGAGGGATTGCGGATAATCAAATCCCGGATAAATGCCGGTGTTGCTATTATAATAGTGAGTAGTTATGGAGGACCCCTGCCCGCCTCAGTTACAAATTAGTCTATTTGATTAAATGATTGTTACCATCGTATTTGTATGATGCAGTGTCGTTGCTGTATTCCGTTTTTCAGATGAAGGAATTGCTTTCTGTATAATCGAATCTAGGATAATCCAAAAATTTTGGCAAATTAGACGATATTAGAAATCTTAGCATTTTATTATCAGTATTTGTACCACATCTTTACAACTAAATCTGTAATGCAGATGCACTAAATAATGACTGCCAGTAGATATACCGCATTCTTGGAATTGAATTCTAACAACAAGTAATACATGTAGCTTAATCTTGGTCCTTTAATAAGCCCTCGGATCTATGTTAAACCACGTTGAAAACGTTTCTGCATGAGATAAACTTCCGGGAGTTTATTGAGGGATTTGCGAAATTTGCATACAGTAGCTTCAATATAAGTACTTATATTGCACGGAACAAATTATACAGGATGAACATTGCAATGAATGGTAGTCGTCTACGAATACATTATACATGTAATTATCTGAGCATCTCAACTGAAATAAATGATAACTGCAAAAATGCAGCTAAACTGTGTGAATTAATGCTTTAAGAAATAATAAAATTGGTACAAAGTAACTTTGTAGTGTATTTTGTAAATTCCCTAAATTCTAAATTTTCACTAAATGATGATGACTTGTTTATCTAAATTATGATGAAAAACACTATTTTGTTTTCATTTTACATTTTCAAAAGAGTAAGCATCTACTCAGACTAAATAAATACTGTATATATACATGTATGCATTAGTTCAAATAACAACATTGGAACGTAAACTTCATAAACTTCAAAGTGAAACCAATGCACATTACGTGCCACTCTGCATGAATCCGTGTCACTATAATTTGCACATGGAACTAAACGCAATTGTCAATGCTTATAAAACTTTATAAATAATCCGCCAGGTTAAAGGCTTTTTGAATATCACGAATATTCATTAAGTCTGCGAGTATTCTTTGAGATACTTTGGCACGATTTCTAGCATGTTTTTTGAGTGCAATGATTGTTTAGAAAACACGTTTACTGTGTGATTTTTCATGTTAAGAGTTATGGAAAGTTGGAAAATGTTTGTCTTTTATGATCAAATGTTGGACTTTATGGTAGGTTCATTAATGGTGCAACATTAATAATGCAACACGCAGATGTTGTTTTGCTTTTTTTTCGGTTTTCTTCCAATATATCTTCGTTATTTTTGATTCAAGATGGATTTGAAGACCGGCCTCGCGACGCCATTTTGGATGACAGTTGTCCTTCATCCGCAATATGGCGCCAGGATTGATTTATCGGGCGTTCCGCAGGGGTGGTCTGGGAACAGGCATCCGTCTTGACCATCCTGAAGTAGGCTACGTGTACTTGAACTTTTGCTTGACTGGATGCTATTTGCATGGGTTGGGTTTCTTCGGCCTGCAAATGGGCGACCCCGACTTGACCCCTATCCCTTCTGAGCATTTCGAAATCTTGTCACGCATCCGCAATGCGATACGAGATGTTCTGAAGCCGCCAACGGCGCTACTCACGTATGGCGGATGTCGCCATTAGTTTTTTCTCCAGCTTCAGGTCCTTTGCTTTTTTCTGAGTTGGCGAGTTTAGTGGCTGACCCTTGCAGCCCACTTGCGTCCGGGTTCGGTGCACACCTCATGGCCATTCTCAGACCTCGATGACCTCTGACGATGCTGGCGCCACCTTTGTTGGCGCTTGGTTCGCGCATAAAAATCGTTGGAAGGCGGATCACTCAACGTGGGAGGCTTAGCAACAGACTCAGATGCAAAGTTGAGCATTTGCTTCGAAGTTCTATTGCTGCCTCCGCCCAAAGTTAATGGTCATTTTTATATTTCGTGCGTTAATGTTTTATTGTTGGTGCATTTTTTGAATTTTTTAAGGAAACATGCAAGGTGCATTCATCAGATACATGCAGGCGTCTATAGAGAAAATACAGGGTGTCACGTCATGGTAAACCAAAATCCCTGTATTATCATAAACCGCATGTCATAACAATATCATAGTTATGCAAATATTTTGAGGAAGAAAGCTGAGTTGCATGCATGGCATGAGCCACGTGCTCGCGCTTTATTCTTCAGAATGAACTTTACGTAGATTTCGTCATTATGCCGTTATCACGTGACTTTCATTTCATTCTATATGGGCGAAAATAACCCGGCAGAAAATTCTTTGAGTTGATGATTCGTTGAAAACGTCACGTGATCCCGGCCCTACGTCACTCTGCATGAAGTTCATTGCATCCTAAACTACTTAAGTCAAGGATCTACCTCGAAGTTCCTTGCCAAAATTAACTGAGACCAATTAACATTCCATGGAAACTCATTGGCGAAACTACGAGCAACTGTTTGCACCAACTTCACGTTTGATGTTCCGTAGGATAACCTCTTTGAATCAGCTTCCTTGAAACATTGAAACATTGCATCACGTCCCTAACTCTGCATGAAGTCCATTGTCTCCTAAAATACTTAAGTCAAGTAACTTCCTCGAAGCTCTTGTCAAAACTGTGACCAACATTGCCCTGAAACTCATTGACGAAGCGACCAGCAACTGTCTGCACCAACTTCAAGTTTGAAGTTTCTTCAAGAAACCTCTTTGAAGCATCTTCTTACATTGCATCACGTCTCTATATAACTCTACATGAAGTCCACTGTCTCCTAAAGTACTTAGTCAAGCATGTTCCTCGAAGTTCCATGCCAAAACTGAAACATTCCCTTGAAGCTCGTTGACGAAACGACAAGCAGCTAGATGCCTGCACCAACTTCAAGTTTAATGTTCCTTCAAGTAAACCTCTTGGAAACAACTTCTTGAAACATTGCATCAGCTGGGTCCATCGTTCCACCTGACCCAGTGTGTATCATAGCTGGCAGCGCCTCCTACCGCCGGCGGCGGATGCGCGTGCCAAGTATCTCTATTGCATGGTTACCGTTTTCGGAAATGGGGGCAATTCCGAAATGAAGCAAGCCGATTTCCGTTCGGAGCTTCATCGATGTTGTCAGCTTCTTCAGCGCTTTTCGACCATCCCCGCGAGACGGAGCCCCCGCCGGGCCCCGGCGATAAATCCGAATCAGCGCACGCGAAATGCAATTTGGGAGAGTCGTAAAATATTCCGTACCTGACGCGGATTCCGCGGGGAGACGGCTTCCGAGATTCCGCTGGGGGTGGGGGAGGAGGCGCCATTAGAATATCCGAGTCGCATCACGGGGTGACCATTAGGATGCCGAGCTGCTTCCCCACATATATATATGGTAATGGGTTCGGGGGCGCGAACACGGATTCGATTATGAAGCCCTGCCACCACCAACATGGCAACGTCTAGATCAAAGACACTGCCCCTGGCGAGTGCCACCAATCAGCTTTCATGCGATTTCTGGAAGCCCGCGGCCGGAATTGTCATATATTGTTAAAAAGCCCGTAACGTCGAGAGATGCGCGTTACGTGCTGGCAATCGGCGCTTGTCACCAAAGCCTAAAAGTGTATTCCTTAACGTCAAAACCGTGGAAGTGGTGAAATCGACGATCAATTCCTCGAAGGGCTGTGCTGAAAGTCCATGCCTTTCAGCTGGAGATGTGTGGAGGTGCCAACAGAGGTGCCGAAAAACAGTTGGAAGTGAAAAATAAACTCAAGAGATGAGAGGAACTGCTTGAATGCTCCTTTTTAAAATACAGTGAAACCTGTTAAGAGTGACCGCTAAAAAAATGTTTTGTTGGTCACTGTACACAGGTGGTCACTATACAAAGAATGCCTGAATTAAATTAAAATAATGAACATGTACACTGCCCTATACATGTAGACTGTAATACACGTAGGAAAAAACCACCAAACCAAAAAAGTACAGAATCATCCTGTCCAAGGGTTAAAGCAAGATGTAACGTGACTCATCCGTTAGCTGGTCACCTTTTAAGGTACATTGACAATGTAAAAATGGCAAAAAAGGCAACACACACTAATACACAATAGATAGGTGGTCATGGTCACTATACATAAAATTTTTATAATGGAAATGCACACTAGAAAAAACAATAGGCCTACACTAGAAAGTGGTCAACATAAACAGGTGGTCACCATTCAAAGGTGGTCACTTTTCCAGGTTTTATTGTACTGTCGAACTTCATTCGCAGGATTCGGATGAACTCGCTTAATACAAATTATTGGTAGTTCGAACTTATTTTCAATCCCCGTCTTATAGTGTATTGTCGAATAATGTTAATATATCTTCGTTTAAAGCGAACTCGGATAATACACATGTTATTTTCAGCAATTCATTTACTTAATGAATCCCTGAAATTAGCTATAACTAAAGTCCGGTTAAAAGCCAATGATGGTTCTGTGAAAAAAATCAGTCGGTTGTTTTTAAACAAAAAAATACATTAAATATCGAGTCACTATCTCCTCGGAGTCCAACTTTGCTATCGAATTTTAAGCACGTGCAATTTTCTAAACATATATTTTAATTTTGAAATATGTCTAGGAATGATGTAAGAATTTTTCCAGCAAATTTTATTAAAATCTATACAACTTTTTTTACATGATTGCGGAACTCGTATTAACGCAAGAAATGGTCAGTTAAATGCAAAAATGTTATATTCAGTGTAAATGCAAAACGTTTTCGGTTAAGACGAACGAATTTTCGAGTTCCCAAGCATTCACCCTATACGAATCCAAAGCTTTTTGAGAAAATGTCGCTAAAAAAAGCAACCATTTTTTTGGTAACGGATTATTTCAGAGAAATTATAGTTGTGTGCTTAGAGAGATTGTGTAAAAAATAGTTATATAAAAGACAATTTGAAGTTAGTGCATATCTATAAAATGTCAAACCGAAAGCAGTTGCATAAATGCCATATCAGTATCATACATATGAGATGCATTCGACTTAGACATGGGTGGTTTAGAGAATATTTAATTAAATGACTAGAATGCAGTATGTCTGTAAATGACTGCATATACAGTACATGTACGTTATTCTGCACATAGTCTTTAATGTACGTCTGCTGCAGTGTTTCTACTAATCACACAGTGAAAATGAATGTTGGCTTCAGATTGTCAATTAACTTTTATTTGGTTTCATTGACCTGCAAGCATTTTTCAGCATTCAAATCGAAGTTAATGCATCTCCAAAACTGTCAACCAAATTGCAGGTAGCCTACAGCAGATGTCGTATGATTTGTACTTGGACAAGTGTATGGTCCAATAGAAGTGTAGCTTAAGTCAATTTGCTGCTAACTTTTTTTAGACAAGGGTTGTTGGTTCCTAAAAATGAGGGTTTACTAGCTGTGCTGCCAAACTGGCCTACAGATTTAATGTATGCCGTATATAGGGCGTTAGTACACCTTTACATCATATCGTGCCAAATGTGGCCAGGTCAGTTGGTTTCTCCCAGGAAGTACATGTAGTGAAGTTTCCTCCTCCTATCTCTCCAGAACTTGCCTGCATGGTTAGGATCTTTGGTTGGGATGGTCATTCGCTTGTTTCGACGCTGAACCGAATTTGGAAGCGACGCCAAGCGGGGTTCCAGATCGTCATTGACCGCTGCTCTTACTTCCGGAAGCGCACCTGGGTGGCGCTGTCCATCACTTCCACTTCCTCGAATGCTCGGTAGGCGGCACGGAGTTTAAATTTTTTTTTTATTTAATTTTTACTTTTTTTTATTCTTCTCTTTCCCAGCGTGCACCCGATGCATAAATAGTTAATTATTTCAGTCTGGTCCTGGCAGGAAGATGGATTATTTCTCGTTTTAAAGCCAGCTTTGTTATTTCCTGCAGTCGCAATGCCCATGCGCCCCCCTCATAATTGAGTTTCGTTAATGGAAAGTCGTTGGAGGGCCTCGAAAAACGAGATAAATTAGATTTTTAAACAATCGGGTTCCGAAACCCGCGCGGGGAGGCATCCCTCTCGGTAATGAAATTTGTTATGGAACTAGTTCATCTTTCGTCGATGCGATAAGGCCACGTAAGCGCCGTTGAAGCCCACCCGAAAGGCAAATTCGTCTTATCGGATTGCATGGGCCTAATGCAGTCTGATATCGTTGGTGGATGAATGCACTAGAAATACGCGTCAAAACGCGACTTGTCATAATCTTGGCAGGAATTTGCGGGGATTTTTTATCTGCCAACAGCTTTCTCTGCCTCCATCTGAGGATGATGTATGGGCTACCTGATTTTTTTTTCTGTTCCCACACTGTACTTTATGGAAAAAGGAAGAAAAAAACGATGAAGTAGATGGATGGCAGGAAATCGAGCCCCCTGGCGGCGACGCCGTGCTTCAGAAGCGACGCCCCAAATGTCGCCATGACGTCTTCATACGCCATTGTCAGTTGCAATGTCCCCAGGGTTTTTCATCTGTTTATGGAACCACCCCCATTCCGTCGTCCGGGCTTCGTCCAATTTCATCCTTTCATCAATCCAAAGATCATGGAGATGTTTTGGAATTCTGTCCTTGTTGTTTTTCATTTCAAAATGTGTAAAATTCGACGAGTGCTCGTTATCTTGCGTACATAGTAAATTTTGGTCAATTTTATCGTTTTTCAAAAAATTTCATATTTTTTTTTAACAAATACAATACAATTCTCCATTGACTGACTTTAATTGCTTATTTTGTTGACAAAATACAACATCTACCATTGACTGACTGAAAATAGTTTTATTTTGCTGATAAAATACAGCATTTTCCCTTGACTGACTAAACATAATATTATTTTGTTGAAATAATACAGCATTTTTTCTTGACTGACTGAAACTTGTAACAAAATAATACAAAATTTTCCCTTGGCTAACTATAATTGCATTATTTTGTTGACAAAATAGGCCTACAGCATTTTTCCTTGACTGACTTAAAAATAGTATTATTTTGTTGCTAAAATACAGCATTTTCCCTTGACTGACTAAAAATAGTATTGTTTTGTTGAAATAATACAAAATTATTTCACTTGAATGACTCAAAATAGTATAATTTTTTGACAAAATACATTTTCCCTTGACTGACTAAAATAGTATTATTTTGTTGAAATGATACAACATTTTACCTTGACTGACTAAAAATAGTATTATTTTGTTGAAATAATACAAAATTGTCCCTTGAGTGACTCAACATAGTATTATTTTTTTGAAAAAATACAGCATTTTCCTTTGACTAAAATTGTATTATTTTGTTGAAATCATGCAACATTTTTCCTTGACTGACAAAAAATAGCATTATTTTTTGACAAAATACATTTTTCCTGTACATGACTGTTCATAAAAATGTCCCCGGTTAATCCAAATCCGGATATTCGGAAATCTACTGTGCTTTTTACAGTATTCTCCTGGCCACAAACGGCGTGAGAAGATATCAAAGATTTCTACCTAATTAATGACGGAAATACAGGAAAGGCACAACCTATAAGATATTTTCAAAGATAACGTTTCTTCTGTTTTTAAGTCATATAAGCATTGTGTGCGCATCTTTTCAGACGCCCCTCTCCTTGGAGCCTGGCAACACCAAATGATACATCATCTTCCCCTATCTCACAATTTCCATTATTTCACATTGTGTCACATACTTTTTTAAATTAGCGTATTCGATCAAGCGATCATTTATCTATATACGGCTTCGAGAAAATGACACAAAAAGAATTACCTAATGCATCGGTTGCACGTCATATTGTTGGGGAAAAAACGGTTCGCTCCTCCATTAGCATTTATCTGCCATTAAGGCTTTTCGGAAGTGCTATGCATGCGGTTAATTATGCCGAACAATTATTTATAGAGATAGGATCAGCAATTAGCAACAGGCCACGTATATCCAAGCTTATCGGAGTTGTCGATCCTGCACACGTGGCTATTCGAATTACTTTTAATTGCTTTAATGTATTTCGGGGAAATGCAATGCAGCTCTTTTCTAATTGCGTGAACAACTAAATTAATATTCGGGGATAACCATATTTATGCTAATTGGTGCAAATTGAATTATCTAATTGCATTAAATGTTGTGGTTAACATCGCCAGAGCTACTATTTCCAGAGACGTTGATAAATCGTCTTGGAGGTTTCTTTTTTTGCCGCTCGGAGCGCCGCGTCTCTAGGCTAATTATCGAACTGCACAGGCGCAGTAGTGCCTCTGTGGTTGCGCAGCTTTCGGGGCTGTTCAAAAAGGTTTGAAAATTTGTAACAAGATTTTTAGAAAATTAATTGAAAAATTGTCTGTTCCTCACTTCCTGTCCCCGTTGTCTTGTCATCTTCGTAACCCTGTTCCAATATGCAACAGAAAGGCTTTACATTGAAAGATAATGTATTTCAAAATACATTTCATAATACACGGGATAATGCATTACAATATGCTTTTTACAATACACGGGATAATGCATTACAATATGCTTTTTACAATACACGTGTTAATGCATTGCAATAAGCATTTACAATACACGTGTTAATGCATTATAAGATGCATTTTACCGTGCACGAGATAATGCAATACAAATTGTATTTCAAGATCATTACAAAATGAATTCTACAAACTACAATACACGAGATAATGTATTACAAATTGGATTTCAAAATGCATTCGAACTCTCTCAAGCTTAAACATGCACGCTTGACTGCAGGGTTCTTTACCCTGCAATTGAATATCCCATGTTTTTGTTACGTTTACAGAAATTTAAAACCAAAATTTGCATTTTTAGAATATTTTATGAGTATATATTCCTGTACGATGGTACCCGATCTGCAGTTGTTCAGTGCACATTATCCTACAACCATCTAATAAAAGTTCTTATTGAATGACCCCCAGCAACTTAAGAGCCAGCGTACATGTATACTGTATGTACTTTAATAACGGTGACAACTTGAAAGGTAGGCAGGCCAGAGTAAATATTTTCAGTTTTAATTCCTAAAAATGGACATTTACCGGCTTAAACTAAAGAAGCTAAAGTGTAATATTTCACAAGTTTAGCGCATGAACGAGAACGATTCATAATCTGGGCGCGGTTGAAACTAGCAACAAATAATTAATTGTCTGATTTCTGCATAAAATCTACAGCGAGCACAAAGATCCCAGCGCCATCTATGATGATTTTTGCGCGAAAGGGTGCATTGATTAACAAAAATTCCAGAGTGATGCACTTTTGCTGTGCTTGAAGAGGTGCACTCTTCTATGATCTCTGCGCCATCTGTGTTGATTCATGACAAAAAAAAGCATCCTAGCTAACACATAGACTGCCACGTCCGGTGCCTAGAAATGCAATTTTTCTTTGTTTCCTAATCCCAGCGCCATCTATATTAAATCCCCGTCTTTCTTTTATTATTCTTTAAGATCCCAGTGTCATCTATGCACTGGTCAGCATGGCGTCTAAAAATAACTTTTATGCAGTGTTTGGCAATAGTGATTGCATTTCAAGATCGCAGCGCCATCTATGACGCGTTAGTCTCAACTTCTAGATTTCCACTCCTGGAGTGTATATCGATGCTGGGTCCACGTATTATGTGCAAGTAAATTGAATCATAATTTCTTGCATATGTTCTCCAAGGACTCCGTGAATTACGACACCGTTTTGGTTTATTAATCTTTTTTTTTTACTTAATTAAGGGCCTGCATCACGTATTAGATTGCCGTATCCTCATTTAAGAAATTGCTCGTATACGGAATTCATTAGCTATTCATTTAATATTAATTTGCATTTTATCATTTCTCGTACTTTTGATTAGATATAAGAATACGGGGGCTTAGCAACATTTTTTTTTAATTAAATTGAACAGCGTGCATCGTGCACCCGTTCAAAAAAAGCTTATATGTGATCTCGCAATAATTCATCCGCGTTCTTGCTTTTATAGAAATTAAATTGTAATCTTGATGAAACTCGAGGGCTTTTTCAGGCCACTTTCGATTAACAAGTTAATTAGGTTCGTAAAGTAGATCCGATATCGTTTAACGAAAGCAAACAAAAATGCTTTATAGGCAGTCTGAGCATGCCCCCCAGATAACCTGCATCTATAGCCTAGCAACTGCATGGACTTTCTTGAGTTTAGATTGAGTTCTGTGGGCGTGGACAAAGTTTTAGATGATGCCACTAGGGGTTCTGTATCATAACTTTCCCACCCACAACAGTAACCATAATCCAGCAGGTTGTTGACAACTAAAGCTTTCTGCATGTGTACAGTATATGTATTTGGTTTCCTAATCCTATGTTACAATTATGCTGTGGAGAATGCTATAAATGTGGTACGAGGCATGAAAGACTTCGATTTGAAGGAATAAAATGTAAAATAGTCCGAATCACAAGTATACAGTTTGTATGAATACGCCTATCATTTAAAAAAATGTAAAGATACTCCTATTTGAAGGTAATAAAACATGCAAACTCGTATGAAAGTTAGTAAATAAAACTAATTACAAGAGATTGAAAACGAGAAATATGCTGCCGTTTGAGGAAATGCAACATATATCTAAAATATTTTGAAGAAATGAAATTCGGTATTATTTGAATTACATTTTCATATATTTGGCATACTCAGTTCCTGCCATTAGCCTTCTTTCCTTTTAAATAGTAAATGGAATTAATTCCTTATATAATACAGTGGAAAAGGCGAATTATTGTAAGACAGTTATAATACAATAACAATTTCCGGTTTTAAAAATAAATGTAAACTTTTTTGGCTGTTCAATTGACAGAGCGTAAAACTTTTATACAGTCATTTTCTTAACTTCTTCGATCATTTTGAAAAATTGTAATTTTGATGCGATATGTTTCAATGTAATCACATGAAGATTTTTTTTAAATTAAAAGGAAGTTTTTTAAGGAGTTTATCAGCATTAATTCGCATAAAATTTAAGAATGTGAAATTCCCAATTCCTGGTTATTTGTCTTCGTTAATATATTGCATGAATATAACAAATTATAACATCTGATGCAACGAACTAAAATAAGTACTGAAAGTACTAAAGTAAAAAAGTTAAAAAAAAAAAGTAAAAAGTACTGAAATGCGAAAATGATGTTATTTTATTCAACGTGTGCGCTATGCCAATAAGAAATCTTTGGAAGGAATTGGAACACCTTCCCAAACTTTCACAAACTTTTCGGTGTGTGGCTAGATCACTGTTCTTATATCTGCAGGCGAAGTTTTCTATTGCAGGAAACGGCGAAGGATGTGCATGGAACGTGGGTCCAAAAATGAGGAAAACGTAAAATATGGGATTTAATACATAAAACGTGTTCATTGCCCGTGGTTTATGAGATGACTCTCATAAAATGTATGCTAAGTAAATAGTCGTCATTTCGACCTCGAACCTGATCTGTACGCTGATGAACGAAATGGTTCTGACAGCAATGGGGAGCAGCACCGTCCCTTCTTGGGAATCAAGAGGTGAGCCGGTGCGAAATATTGCCAATAAGTGGTTTGGAAAAGCAATCATTTTTCAATCGTAAAATTCGTGAGATTGGAATGAGTGGCAAGAGGATGAAAGGGACAGTTTTGATGGGTTGCCTGCGTGCCGTTGGGGGCGCTGCGGCTTGCGAAGGCATTCTTTCGTCGTATGAGGTAATTATAAGTTTTGATGAGAATCAAGGTTTTTAATGATTAACAAACCTCTGCTTTCTCTACATCGGTCATTGGTTGCTTTGAATTCAACTGGTTGATCTGAAGTCTTATGAGGACCACTTTGACCATAACTGCATAGGCGGCTGTAGTAAACCTAATGAGCAAGCCAAACATTTATTTGGATGGTCTTTTGTTGTTTTAAGAATCAACGAAGAAGTCAAAGTTGTTTTCGATAGATTTCCAGCAGTTGTGCAGCTTTGGATACTCTATGCACACGTCCACGCATTGTGTTATTTATGGCTTTCCAAACATTGTTTTAACAACATTGTAATAACAAATATTGTATTAAAATACTGCTCAAGGTATATATCCCGTGGGATATATACCTCATTACAGGAAGATTGTTGACATCTTCCTGTAAGCTACCAATGGTCTATTGGCTTCGATGTCGCACATCACTCGCACTATACTATAAACCAAAGAATATGCGTTTTACACCTAATCTGACAATCATGTAAGTCCATGATTTGTCGTTTTCAGAGCCAGTCTATACCAGGAATTAACCATTGTTTACAATACACTACACATACAGTATATGTATGAATCTCCCACATGTCCACTGTATAATATAAAGGTGTACATGTACAACACGAGAAGTTGTCTTCCCTAGCAATACAAACATTTCTTCTGGCATTGCTGATTCCGTTTCTTTAATGGAAGCATAATATGCAATCTTAAAAATGTATACCAGTATGATCATTAATATAAAATCATTGAGATGTTGCGTGTTTTTTTTTATTTTTACTGAATAGATTTGGCTTGTGGTGGCGTTTTTTTAAAATTGCTTTAATAAATTGATTCTTGCGATATACAGTATAAAGTTGCACGACGAAAGAAGCAATATATATGGAGGCTGAAGCAACCTTTTCAAATGCTGCTTAAAGGACTCTTGCACTGCAAATCAAAACATCTTATATCCAGATGCGTTAGCATCTTTTTTCCTTGTCCCCGAAATAAGACACAAAGATG
>JAQGBX010000074.1:0-52249 GCA_034698745.1 Megaphyllum sjaelandicum
TAAAAGTCTACAGGCTGTTAATTTATTTGATATTTTTCATTATTTAATGCATTTTCAATGCCTTTTTAATGCATTTTCAATTGGAAGAAATAAGACAGGTTTTGTGACTTATTTAGTTTAAGACACCAAAAAAAAGACATGCAAGAAGCCTTAATTTTGTCTACAACAAAAAACAGATAAAGTGTCTTAAATTAAGGCATCCATTTTTTACAGTGTATTTACTATACAATGTACATGTATATAGAACTAGGTATATTGAAGTGTTTAAAAATTGAAGGATCAGGTATACAGTTATATCATTGACTAAATTTGCATGTGACATTTACGGTGACACCTGTCACCCATATAGGGCCAAGCCGTTATTAATAACAAGGCATTGCCGCATTAACATTGTATAAAAGCTAACACTTAGTAATTCGTGTGCTCCCTTGAATTGTCCACGAAGGATCCCATTCACGATTCATTTACAAACAAATTATAATAGCTCTGGTAACCGCGCACCCAAATAATACGTGGTGATCAATTGTAAGGGTTTTGCATATTTTTTTACCGAAAAAAAATAATTTGTATACGCCACTATAGGTACCGAAAAGTCGGAAACAAAGCGAGGTGACAAGTTTCATCGCGCCCCCTATATACTTTGGGACAATACTGTATCCTGAATAAATATGGGGTCAAATTCAATCCATTAAGATGACATTGTTGAATTTGGCACAGTTTTCAAACTGCAGCCCTCCTGCTGAAGTGGTTGTCAGACCAAATCGCAAGCCGGACCATATGGTCAGTAACAAAAAAACATACAGGGATGTCCGCCATTGTGAAGGAGGAGGGCAAAGGTGTACGTTCGCAAACAATCGAAAAATAGCACCAATGAACCAGACGCTACGCATGAAGGGGGAGGGATGATAAGGGCACGCTCCAAAGGGTTTCATGGAAATAACCAATTGGTTGGCAACAACAAAAAAACAAACCAAAATGGCTAACGGAAACGTTTAAAATCGTATTCAGACATTAAAAATGATTGTCTTAGTCGGCATCCACTTTAATAAATTGTGAAATAATTGCCAAAGGAATGATCTGCTCTCATCCGTGGCAGACGGGAGCGAGGAAAACTCCACGAAATAACGATTTTTTGAATTGATTAACCGATGACGCTAATTAAGCTAGCTTTAAGCGCCATCTGCGTGAGGGGAAATGCAAATGGCTAGTTTCAAGGGTTCTGTCAGTTTAGGGTAATAAGTTTCATGAATTCAAACATGTATTTGCTACGAAACAAGAATGTTTGTTTTGAAACTTTCTAAAAAATATAGCAATTCAGAGTCCAGTCAGAAGCAAATGTCAATAGTTTTATTATTTATTTCACTATGTAAACACATGTTTACTCAAATGTGCGATCCTTTTCCGATGCAGTTCCAAGTGTGGCAAACTGGAATTGATCCAAATCGGACGATAGCCCTTTGGAAGTCTCTATGCCAACTCAATTACTCTGTAAGTAGCGAAGCCACGTGCCGGAAACGGAAGTAACGTCTCTATAGGGTCGATTGAGTGACATGTGAATGGCTTAAGTTTAATATCATGATAAGCCATACTTTGTTTTCTAATGAGCCTTCCCTGCAGGCATGTGGCCCTCATCGAACCCAAGGGCTGATTTAGGGGGCTTCTGAATATCAAAACCAGTCACCTTACATGTGTAAAAAAGATGAAAATCGAACAAATATTGGCACGAAACATAACATTCAAATGGTGTGAAAAATTAAGTTTTCCATGAAACCCGAGCTGCAATGTATACAGGGTAGGCCGGTGTTGGCCACCCAGGTTAGTGAAACTCAGTGTACCTAGATGGGTGTATATTTCTACCGGAATTTTAAGCCAATAAACCCTATATTATTCTTAATATACATGTAGTGCAATATAAAATTGCATAGCCTAATGCAATGTTGAAATATTCAAAGTTGAGAGTTTGTTTATACCGGTTGTGCATACCCAATTTCATTTCAGCTTTAGTTACATATGGAAATTAAAATATTAGGAAATCTGCACTAAATTCATTTCATTGTCGCCATCATGCATGGTTAACTTATAAGGCTCATCGTAAAAGGATTAAGAACAATTCCCAATTGACTTTCTCAAAATTTCAAATATTGGTTATAAAACTGCAATTAAAACTTTAGCACCCCCACGAAAACAGAAAATTCGATTCGTTCAGTCAAATTTTCTTGCACACTTTCAGGACATAAATGAGGCCTGTTTTTTCCGATGTAATCCTGATAATTTGTTGGTTTTTTTTCATCCATAACGATTATTTTGAAAACGAGCCATTCTTCCCCGTCCTAATGCTCATTTGGGGTTAGAATAGAACCCTGGGTCAAAGTTAACAAGCCCCCACGTGCTTAATTTATCTTCGCTCCCCTGCGCTGGGGCAGAGGAGCCGGGACAAACGGCTCTGTGTGCGTCCCAGTATGGGGCCCCGACTCTCAGATGGACCAAAAAGCCATTGTCTTTCGTCTCCAAATATGCCCAAGAAAGCGGAAACAACACCAGACGAGGCATTGTCGAACATCGGGGATCACGTGGGTAAGAGGGATCGTCCGTGACCCGCCGAATATATTCGGCATAAGTAATCCTTCGACATCCCCCTCTTCTTCACCACCCTCGCCAGTCGCAGCATCCCATCGCTATATCATCACCCTGATCCTGGCTGACATTTTGCACAAATTTCCACTGTCCCCAGCTATCCAACAATGCACAAACAGATCATTCATTTCGGAGTGGGAAGAATACCCGGGCCCTGTTGCCAAACTATGGGGAGGCGTGGATGCATACCCTCCAATGTGACCATCCATTTTATCCGGTTTTCTTCAGTTTCAGCAGGGGGACACACGTACCGCTTTTTCAAATTCGCAAACAATCTGAGTTGGCTACCCTATGTGTTAGAATTGGAAAATTCCAACGATTTATGTGCTAGCTGTAAGCTTGAAATTTAAAACGAATACTATAATAATTATAATATTTACGCATTAAAATAGAAAGAGCTATAACCGACAATTAGATGTCTGATCTCGGCTTTAAATGTTACATGAAGTTCAAATGATGAAATTGTTAACATAACATACACGTAGATATCATTTAAAATTATAAATATTTCTGTTTTTTGTTTAGTGTAAAGTATATTCGTATAGTTCATATATGCTTCTTAGTGGGAGGCAAAAATAGATTTAATAATTCACTTTTAGAGGGGATCCCTATCTTCACTATGATGAAGATTGTGGGTTTACATACTTTCAGTCTCAACGTTGCCAAACTTCCGGAGTATCGCCTTCTTGTACAAGTACACGACTATAATGTATACGTTTTATTTGATATATTATACCATATATCTATCTCAATGGTCGCAACCTCCCAACAATGCTCGTTTCCCCAAACGATATGGAGGCGTGGATACTTGCAGGCCTGCCAATGTGACCATCCATTTTACTGATTTTTCTTCTGTCCCCATATTCTTTGAGCAGATGGGCTCATCACCTTTTGATTTTTTGATAATAGGAAGCAACACCGAGGGACAAGCAGCCGCAATTGTAACCGAAAATTAGTATGAAGTTGAGACCTATAGTGATCCATATACTCATTATCGAGTCTGCCCATTGACCGCATAGAAAGGATAGACAATAAGGGGGGTCTTCAAATCCCTTCGTTTTTTTATAATCTGTCAAATATTCATTTTTGGGGGTAAAAGAATGCTCACAAAAGGACCCATCGCAGGGGGGTCGGTCATTTGACCGCAAATTTGGCCAGGCGGCTCCTCGCCGTTGGAACCAACGTGACATCAGCGAATTTTTGCGCCACATGGAGCAAACCAAGATTTTAAACCGCATTGAAAAGTGAAGAAAATTGTCTTCAGCTACCTAAATTTAGCAAAAGCTTTATGATGGACGTGCATTAGAAACGAACTCGCGAATCAGTAAAAGTTAATTTTTCATTTATTTCAGTGGAGACAACTTAATTTTTAGGTAGCCAGATGGCCCTGAATCATTAATCACGCGCAATTCTAGAAAATCATTCTTTTTAATTTTGGGAGAGGGTATACGATGGCTAACACTAATGTGGTTTAGTTTTCAAAGTTGATAAAACAATGGTCAACCTTTGAGTTGACCATGCACGCGTCATTGTGAAACTGTTAATAAAATAAGAATATTGCATGGGAGGCTCATCCAATAAGCTTAAATTACACATGAATAGGATTACCATATACAACGTATAATATAATAATAAAATACCGGTACGTAATATCAACGGTAATGTCAACGCAATGCAAGTCAAAATTGTTTTAAAGCTGAATTCCTAAATTACTATTGTAGCATAACGAAATTTATGCATGCATCATCGTATAAAATCACAAATTAACTAGCACGAGGTGTCCCAAACTTTTAAAACTGTACATCAGAAAGTTTTTAAAAAGTTGTAAACAATGTCCAAACTACAAAACCTTCATATAATTTTCTTACATCTCATTTTTGGAGAGAGATTGTTCCATATACATGTAACGCTTTGCTCCCTTCCAATGTCCTTTTCCAACATTGCATTACATTAGGTCCCGGCATTCATTTCCAGAAAGTGAAACTAGTTAGAAACAAAGATCCTCGTCATTGATAAAAACTCCACACGACCATAGTTTATAAACAATTTACATTGAAAACTTTTCAAAGGCAAACTATTTCCAGAGCTGGGCTTTTAAGTACTAATTACTATGTTTTCAAAAGCGTCCCTTGTCTCCTGCAAATGTCGCCGGTTGGCTCGCTCGTGGCAATGCCTTGTCAAAACTAGCGAACATCAACAACAGTATCGATTTGCATCAAAAGTGTCCTGGCAAATTCAAATAGTACGCCGCTGTTGTGGTATCCAGTGGCACGGTTGACATGCACATGCCATCTGCTGGCATTTCCCAATAAATGCTTTCATGTAGTTTTGTTTTGAAGCAGCTGATGAGCCACCGTCACATTCGAAAGCCCCCCCAACGCTTCGGACTTCTGAAAACTGTGAAATCTGGTCGCACATTCTGCAGAGGTGCATGTTGCGGTAATGACTGAAAGTCGGGAGGGGGTAAGGATGTGGGGGGTAAGAGGGTTGTGCACGTGCGGATGCGCCCTCTGCGCGTGCTCTTTGCACTGGCCGCGGAGATGGGCACTGGTCAAGCTGTAAACATTTGAAAATTCCAAGGGTGTGGTGTCTCTTTGTGCTCTTCTTTCTTGAACAAAGATACAGAAGAGGCCGAAACAATCGGAGAGCAAAGCAACGCGACCATCTTGAGGAACGAATTCAAGGGGTTTTACGAGCAGTAAACTCAAGAAAAACAAAATACTGCCGAAAATACTCGAAACATGCTATAAAATTGCTTAACGAGTAGCTTCCCCCAGGGGCTCTGAGTCTCAATTGCATGCTGGTCAGGTCAAGATCATTCAGTGTGCAAGGACGTGCGTGTAGTGGGGAGGTTGATGGAATAATATGCGTTTGCTAAGTGGTTATGAACAGAGCTAATTTTTCATCATAATGAAATACCCCGCAATTCCTATTTTTATACTGTTGAAAAAGGAGCATTGCAATAGAACATTATGCTTTGCAATTTGAACTGGAATAAAATTCAAAACATGGTAATTCATGTTTCATTAATAAAAGTTTCTTGGTAAACTTTTTGAAATCGATTGGCATTGTCGAATGGAGCTCTCCCTCCCCCCCCCACCTCACTGGGCTGAGCATATAATTATTGTTAAAATTTAAACGTCAAGTTTGACAAAATACATTCTTTGTAAAAATGGCTATCGTTAAGGCTATAGATTCCTCATTTAACGAAGACAACGATGGAATTTTTAAATGACGTGTTTTAAAAGACAATTTAACGCTACTTACATGTATAAGCGAATAAACTGAAACTTACAAACTGCGTTCTAAATCTCAGAATTTGTATAATTATATTAATTGAGGTTTAATGCAACAAGGGACAAGTATGTTAAAACGAAATGCTAGTCATTAGCGCAGGTTCCCCCTCCATTTACTGTATCAATGCATAACAAATATTGGCAATCATGCAAAACAATTGCCTTCTTATCATGGCCGTGATGTGTTTGTGGCCACCTGGAGGCGCAATTCTGCAACGAGGCCTTTCGCAACGTACTTTTATGGGTTTTGCTTTAATTTATTATTAGCCATAAAATTACGGGCGAAAGGATATAGTTAGCATAAGTAAATTCCAGTGCTGCTCTCCTTTGGCGTTGGAATATGCGAGTACAACAAGTACTCGCATTCCGGTGATGAATATTCAGAGCGCTCGAACAGCTCATTAAAAAAGCAAGGTATTAAAATTAACGCACGTATAAACGAAGATGATTTAGATGTTCAAAGAAAATGGCGACTTGCAATTACTCGTTCAATTATTAATTTAGATGAATTTTTGGGCGTGTGATTTACATAAGAAAGTGTGTGTGGGGCCAAGCAGCATGAGTACACGTCGTGTCATCTCAGAACGCTAATTGAATATCACCAACGACTCAACAAAAACAAGAATCGTATTATTGCACAATTAATTTGAAAATAGCAGCTTCTAACTTTTCCAATATAATAAAAATGTGTTAGCTAAAAATAAAAAAAATGATTCAGTAAGTAAGGATGTTTAATAAGTAATTTTCCTTATGACATTGAAATAACCGGCCTAATAAAAGCAGGTATACAGACTCCTACTTCCTTTCACAATCACTAGATCGCCTTGCATGACAGTCAACTGTCCCTATCAGGTGAAAGTGGCGGTTCCATGGTCAAATATTGTATACGACGTGTGATCAGATTTCTGCGAATGAAAGGCACACCATTGGCTGAAATGTATCGCCAAATTGTTGAAGTGCATGGTGACGATGCCATGTCACGGAAACAGATCTGGGATTGACACGGATTTTTATGTTTTGGTTTAGATTATGTGAAAAATAATCTGCCTACGAACCTAGTCAACCTACTATTTTCTACAGTATACTTTTATTTATTATTTTAATAAATTCAGAACGTGAGAGTCCTTGTTACCTTAATTGTATGATTTTCTTAGGATGTATGACCTCTGTTCCAAAAAATATCTCAAAGTTGATGTTGTTCAGTGGAAATGACATAACTGATCAACATTGAACAAACTTGCAGAATTTAAGGAGATTGAAAGATTAATTATTATGCGAATGTTCAAATATGCAAGAATTTAATGGTTATTTATGAAACTTTTCTGATAAAATGAAAAATTTCTTCAACTGATCCAATAATATATTGTTGCAGATATGCCCAAATTTCTATGGTAAGAACACATGTAAACTCAATTCTTTTGATGTGGCACCAGCTTATCAACCGAAAGCACATAGCTAATTAGAACGTGTCAATCTTTTGAAAGTAACCGGCCACAAATTTCTTTCTGCAATTCTGGTAGCGCGTAATTGTGAGATATTTTCGTAAAAAATCGTTATAAAAGGTGGATTCGGGAAGAGTGGCCATTCTCCTCTATCTTGTGGTCTACGTAGCAACAAAGGATTATGCTTCCTGGACATGATTAATATGGGAATCACTTCTTAATTCACCTTATTATATCGCAATTTTTCCTCCATATTCTCGATGTTAGTCTATAGTTTCACTCGACCTCCTCTCTTATAAGAAATGCCCATAAACTGGGAAGCAGGAAGAAATAAAACTAAATTGTATTGAAATATTGAACTATTTTAAATCAAAGTATGCACAATTAATTTTCCCCCACTAAACCCACACTGGGCAATCAAACTGCGTTTAACATGGCACTTCATGCAATAACTTCGGTCTTCGAATCAATTTTCTACGGTATTTCTATTCTTTTGGTAGTTTTTATACTAGGCTACGTAGTACATGGGATGTGCTATCACTGGCGAAATACCCCGGCCCGTGTCCTACATCGTCCAGGGTGGTGCTTTCGGCAAAATTGCAAACGAATGAAATAACATTAACGTGTTTCGATCGACTATAGTTTCAATGAGAATATTCCAATTACCAGGTTCAGCGAGTACAAGGTGTGAGACTAATGCACAAAAGCTGCAAATTAAGTTCAAATTAATGAAAACTTTAGGTTTTATCCCCTGTTCGGTAATATAACGGAACATATGGGCATTGTGCGAAATTGTCTATTCATTGATTACAATTACATTTGCCCCTCAAAGTGGCCAATTTCCTCGCAGCCCCTGCACTGGACAGCTACCTGTAAAGGTGATACAGGTGTTTGAAGAACAGGCAGAGGTCCCTTGGTTCAACTTACAACATTGTTGCGAGGAGGGGTTTAGTGCAAGGGGGCCCGTGCATTTACAGGGTGAAAAAAGCGGAATAAATTGAAAACAACAACAATAAGGACGACAACAACAAGAATAACAATTGAGCATGACTGCCTAATTGAGTATTTCAGGAGCACGTTCATTGTTCATGAAAATTCAGAATTTGTCCAAGTTTTGCTCGAAGTCAGTTTTTTTAGAGATTTCGACTGAGGTGACCTCTAGCCAAGGAAATATTAAGCTTGCCTAACAAAAGGAGGGGATACTAGAACAACAGCTAGGCAGGCTATCTGTTTGAGATGCTATTAAGCCACGCTTGGGTAGGCAAAATACCCTACAAAGATTGGCCTTCTTCTTCGTGGAGGTCTAAGAAAAATGGCTGCCGCCTTGCATCAAGTTCACTGAAGTTAGTCACCCAAAAACGTGAAATTCTCATCAGAAAACTGGGAACTAATCTTCGTGACACCAAGTAATGGACGGGCTGGAGGTCACATATATTCATAAAATGAACAAAAAAGGAATAAAAACAACATAAAAACACAATGGACGAGAGGCTATTGCAGACCTCCGGCACTAAATATCAAAGGATATTAAGATAATTTTCTTGGCATTAGCATTTTATTACGTTTCCTGAATGAATTTATAAAGACATTGAAATCTTTTCCTGTCAGCGATTAATTTACCATGAAATTTTTATTTCAATTGAGGCAATTTTATTCCTTTTTATTTTTTTGCTCCAGGCATTAATGGCTTACGGTAACATTTTGCAGACAAATTAACCTATAGATTAAGATTTTTTTAAAAAAAAATAACATACGACCCAAATTGAAATATTTTGAAGAAGAGTCTGAAATTGAACTTTTTTTTTTATCAGATTTTGTATTTGCTTAATAGAGAAAATCTCATAGAATGGTTTCCAGTCTTTTTCATCAAATTCTGGAATATTTTTTGGCATTCCGAGTAAAATAATTTAAAAGTATGTTTATTTTAAGAGCGAGAATACTTTTTAAGCTGGCAATTGCAAACATGCTGGACAGGGTGATTTTGGCACTTTCATCATTAATTTCAGACTTCATGCTACTATTAATTCGGACGTAAAGAATGTATCTTTAGTATCGAATTTCCGATAAATGATTGAATTCAAATATTGCCACCAATACATAAAGCAAACATTGAAAAGTTCAACCTTTTCAGGAATTATTTATTTAAAACTAAATGATATCCATATTCATACATGTATACTGTAATATCTTGCCAGGACATTGGGAATACCCATGACAGTTAATGTTTTGACACAGGCGAAAACCATCTCTGTTCATTTTATTTCAAACGTCTACGTAAATTCGTATACATACAGTGTACATCAAGAAATGATGCATTATGTTGCTTATATTTCATTCCGCAATGTACGACGCCCTTCGTTTAATACGTATTTGTCATAACAGCATTCTCAGCAAGTCTCGTGCACTTCAAATGATTATCACCTTTTTCTCAAATCGTGTATTGTGGTCCTTTTAAATATGTGTTAACATCCAATAGTTACAATGTCTAAGTTACTACCTGATACCCAATGGTGCTTATTCCTAAATCAAACAAATCGTAAAAATGATTACCAATCCTGAAGGTTATTACAAATTGGCAACATTTCCAAAGTATGGAAATAATAACATTGTATTAGCATTAGACTGTTGTTTGATATATCAAAATGCAAGTTTTGAAACCTGTTCACAAATTAGACACATTACAGTACTTCACATCAACAGTAATCTCGTAGAGGCTGCAGGTCAGCTTATAAATAGCCTACCAATGGTACTTTATTATCAAAAAAAAATAATAATAATAAATCAAAAAATAGTTTTTCGTAATAGTCATGTAACCCTATAATATTTGAGAATCCAGATAGTCGACCTTTTTTTCCGCTATTTCCCTAGTTCACTGACATCAACAAATTCCAAAAAACACTTCTTAGAACAATATTTGGCTAAGATTAGTAATGTAGTAGCTGATTCATTCATTGCCTGATGCGTTGAAACAATAGAAAACAATGTTAAAATATGTTTCGAAGAAATCTGACTCACGCTTAAGAATGGTCAGCGCAGATTAGTAACTTTTCTAAAAAATGGAAAAAAAAGGCAACCTTATTCAATGGAAAAACTAATTTCAGATCCACAGATTATCGTTAACGGTATTTATAAAACATGTTTTCAAGAGGATGTTATCGATCAGTAAAACCTGTTTTAATTCTCCCTCCATATCCATGTTATGGAAATAATGCGCTGACTTTTCTTATAACAGACTTTTGAGAAAACATATCTGAATGGTTTCCATTCAATTTAACTAGCAATTGCACCATGTGCTCTTATCGTATCATTTTCTGATCGGTAATACAATGAAAAATTTGAAATATTAAGGAGGTTTACTGGCGTTAGATACATGTACCCCTGTACATACGGTATATAATTTATTCTTATATTTAAATACCTCAAACTCATTTAGTTTACGATAGACAAAATACATGTCCAGGAAAAGTAGATGGTTCCTATTACTCTGTGAAACAGCACAAGAAAACGGGTTTCTTTGAGTTGACTTTTCAGTGTATTAGTTTTTTACCGTATGTCCGGGTGAACTCACTCTATCGGACTAGTCAAACAGACATGCCTAGCCTGTGTGAAAAGCTTTTTAATGCTTTAATTCATAAACATAAGGTGAGTCAGTGATTTTTGAAAGCCTTTCGCCAAAAGTGGACTTCATGATGATGACACCTGCTAGGTGAAGGAGAATAGATGGTTATCTAGGGTTGAGCATTTACCATATGGCTGAGCAATGGCACATCCGAGTGCAGATGGTGGGCTCAGCTTACCTTTTCCAGAAAAAAACATCTAAACTAAATTTAGGGGTTTCGCATTTTATATGGATCAATGAAAGCAGTGTTTCGAAACAAAGGGGTGAACAGGAAAGACATTACAAAATCTAAATTTTATTTACCTTAAACTGTATAGTAGAAAAACCTACAGATGTTCACGATGAAAATAAAAGCAACGGAATTGCGAGGCATTTTCGAAAGAAATATTTCTTGTACTGACCATTTTCTGAACGTAATCTCTTCTTGATTATGAACACGGAAGATTTCATCAGGGTGAGCATCTCTGTTCAAAATATCTGATATAGCTTTTGGTAACTTTCGGAATCACAAAAATGTTTAGCATTCCAAGCAGATGAGCTGCTCTATGTTCTTCAGCCAGATATAACATATTTTGAAGCGATACTCACATTGCTCAATTTGCCCATCCATTTGATGATGGAACAAATTAGGATTAATCAGAATAAACATTCTAACTGTCCAGTATATACAGATACTTTTCTCTGTTCAAAATATCTGATATAGCTTTTGTTAACTTTCGGAATCACAAAAATGTTTAGCATTCCAAGCAGATGAGCTGTTCTATGTTCTTCAGCCAGAGATAACGTATTTTGAAGCGATACTTACATTGCTCAATTTACCCATCCATTTGATGATGGAACAAATTAGGATTAATCAGAATAAACATTCTAACTGTCCAGCATATGCAGAAACGTTTCTTCCTTCAGCTAACGCAACCAGACATTCCATAATATTTTTGGAGGAAAACTCATACCCCCGAGAATACTAGCTGTAGTTTACGTTCCATTCTCTGCCCCATTGCCCAAAGTGTTTCTTGTAACACCTAGCAAGGTTACGCACTCGTTCATTCGTCCTCCCAGCGCAGAAACCGAGGGGGGCAGGACCGAATTGCTCCAGGTTTTTTTTTATCAGTTTTATTCGAAAGTTCCATTTTTTCCTCGAATTGAACCCTTATGTCTCCGCCATTTTTTGTGCTCGCGTCTCAACTCAGTGTGATCCAATTAAGATCTGCGTTGCGTGAGGGTTCATCAGAAGACCTCCAACATTCTTTGACACGAAAGCAGCACAAAAGGGGGATTGTATTTTGCCGGATATTTTCCCTTTTGCCCCTGCCCTTGCCTAACCGAAAAACTTCTCCCGGTCCACGCTTGTGTTGGTGTACACGCTCGCCACATGGGGGCGACAGCACTGTCCACGCATCGCTGCGGGCTGATTGGTCCTACCTACAGCATGAGCAACACTCGCACGATTGCATTGGGAGTGGACTGGTGACCAGTGGGGGGCAATACGAAGTTGCACCTACACAATACTCGCCATTCGCTCCAATATTTCTTACTCAATAACTCCGAATAAGCTGCGTATTGCTACACATCAGCCGGAATGTATAACAGAGTGCATTAAGAAGAAAAAGACACGAATTTCGTGCTTGTTTTCGGCTATTTACTGCTCATGTGGGTGCTTAAATTCCCCCTTTATCCTCGTCCATCAAAACGGACGTCTATTAAATCAACGAGATTACAGAAGAGTTTTGGCGAGAGTTTGGCCAAAACCACGTAAATTCTTTTGACTGATTAGATCACGTACGTAGCATCACATCTACCGGCCAAATTATGCAACGTAATTTCGTAAACTGCGTAAAAATATTCGTTTTGAGAGAAACGTGCCGGTTTCAAACTTTTTGGCACATTTTTTTATGTATTTACACTGCTCGCCTTTTAATAATTTGTATATTTTCAACAGCATTATGCCTCATAAAACGCTCGGGATAATATGGACAAGAATTCAATTTGAATATATTTACTGGCGAAACTTCAGGCACCAAACCACCTGTTGCTGCATGTTATAACTCCAGTTTTTACTGTTGAAAGCTAGCTTCTTGAATTCATTTCTTTTACATTAACATTGAACTGAAAGATTGCCTGTGAACGTAAAAGTGAAGTACAAGCCGCGGATGAAGAAACGAGTTTTGTCAAATGAGTCTAGAAAATGTGTAGCCAGGTTAACTGATCGTTGCACTTTGTTTTGCACAGAATTTGTACTAAGTAGGCTACTTTTGAGATACCATTAATAGTAGCCTCCCAGAATGCTTTCTCGACTATATGCGCTGCTATCTGCCACTAATCCAGTATCTATTTTAGCGGTACTCAGATATGATTTACGAATGTTGCTGTAAATCATCTTAACTAGAGTGGTTTACGGCCCCGTAAATTGTTGCGCGAAATTTTGAATTAATTCTACATTCTGATTGGCTGAGCCATTTACGATGAGCCGCGTGAAGGTGCGAGAAAAATTGGCCGAACAACAGTACAACTGTAAACACGCGTATTTCTACGCAATGGTTATATAGTGCTGAATAACCTACAAACTGTATACGAGTTAGTTGGCAATTGAATCGTTTCCATAACTACATTAAATTGGTTTTAAGTATTTTAAGTATTATTGATTGGATCTTAGTAGAACAGAAAACGCCAAAGTACAGGATGCCAACATCGACAAACTTGAACTCACGTTATTGTCATTCCTATATAATGCATGCGCCACCAGGCGGAGCTTATAATCTACGTTTACATTTATACGTTTACAACTACGTGAATCTACATCTTTTCCTGAGTACCGCTAATGTATCTACCTGTACATCCGCCGATGACTGCAGGGAAGTGGTGTGAAGAATCGATGTAATTTTACTTCTAATTGACCAGTTAGCAGCTTGTAAGTGTGAGTGTGAGGGTCCTGAACATTACCTTCACAAAAATTACGTAATTGTTAACAGCGTAAGTTTCATTTCACATGTATGCAAGGTTAAAATATTAAGTTTGAAATGAGTAGCCAAAAAATGACACTTTTTGGACAATTGTTGCATTAGATTGGTGGTACTGATGTAAAAATCGATTACTCGTAAAAACTGTTTAGTAAAAACACTAATCGATGATTGCATGTCCTGCAATGGCCATTACAATGTAACCGATTTAAGATGTAAGATGCATGCTCCACAATTGACCTGAAGATGAATATCGATTGTTACGATGACGTATTTTCATATGGATATGAAAATGCACTGGATATTAGGCGCGTCAGACCTAATCTTAATTTCTGAACGTGCGTGTAGTCTAATGTATAGGCTCACGTCTCCTTAAGTATAACAGATACGCCTGAAATAACTATAATGAATGGGAAACTTCAAGATGAAGGCATCTACACGTACGTGACGGTTGGGGGATGTACAGGGATGCCCAAACAGAAACAATGTCTGAAATAACCCCAATCACGACCGAACCTTTTTTTTTCCAGAACTCCCTGACACAAAGGACTAGCTAACTAACCTTAAGTGAAACTACGTGGAAAAAAAACACTTTGTTGGAACCCAAAGCTTGGCACCAGCTAGGCTTAAGCCTTATTAAAGTCATCGACCGAAAAAACGCTTCAAAGATGGACGACCAAGAGGCAGAAAACACGCTCCACTCCGAGGTATATACGAATGAATTACGATCTGCAGGGTATACGTTTACTCTGAAAAGTTTGGGCCAAACTGGTTTCGGTTAATATAGGCAGAGAGCAATCAGGAAGAAGTGCACCTTTGTATAGTAAAGTCCATAGAAATACGTGAACCACACACGTATCGCGAGATTGACGCTCGTGTCAGTATTAACTGAATAATTATGCCAACTGAGGCTTTTTGATCCTTAATCCTCTGATCAAAACCCATCGTGAATATAACGCTCGAGGAATTCGCTAACAATCGCTTCTATTGACATCTGCAATGGCGAGGAAAAATGAAATAATATCCTAGAGGGCCTAATTATAGTTTGTTCACACGTGTTGGATTGATCACGTAATAGTAATCAAACAATGAGAGCTCGTTAGATGGCAAAATTCTCCGCAACATAACGAATTACGCAGCGCTAGGAGAAAGTCAACAAAACGCACCATCATTAATCCTGTATATATACATAGATTCCCGTCTGCCAAATTTTATTTTTAAATTAATGGACCATAACCCGGCATTACGGCATCAGGAAATGCACTTGGCATAAACGCACGCTCAAAAATATGCTTATGTTCTGGAAGCCCTGCAGTGAGAAAGTCAGTAAAACTGATAAACTCGCATTTATCTAAATCATCCTATACCAGATATGCATGTTCGGATAGTGTATGGTTTCATCAACCCTTAAAGTCGACATTTTGAATTTTCAGACAGATGTACTACTTGTACATGTAGATGTATTAGATGAAGAATGCAAAGAGAAGTTCAGAAATTATATTAAAAAAGTAGTAATATGATTTTTTCTGAATTTTTGATTACCATTCAGTGCATCTAAAATTCCGGTAATTTAATTCTCTAACGATTCGCGCTTCACCTGTCTAAAATTTGTTTTATTTCATAAATGATGCAATCTCTATACTAATCAAACGAACTCTACGCAATCCGGTATGAAAGTATACAATAACGTCCAATTCTGTATAAAAGTATACAATAACGTCCAATTCTGTATAAAAGGAACGGTAGCCTATACATGCATGATACTGACCCAAATTACCCAATTAGTGAAATGGGTAGCCTAAACGTGAGGGGCTTATGGTAACACTGTTGCCTGAGGCAAGCTATGATTATAGTTATTTCATTTGGATAACTACTTGGAAAGTGAAGTTATTAAGTGGCAGCCCCTTATTATTCACTTAAATAGTAAAATTGCTTAAATGTGAAATCATCAAAGGAATAACGGTATTGCACAAAATCAGGTTTCTAAACAGCACGTTTAAAGGCAAAAGATCATATCAATGTCATAGGGAATTTCAAACCATAAAATCACAGATGGTGGCTTGTTAATTATCAGCGATTCGGTTGAGTATCGTGATCTCCATATGCCCTCACTAAGATTCTCTACATAAAAATATAACAAGCGCCATTTTAAGTAGACTCAGTTTGGTTCCCATGGTAATTTCATGCCAAGGTAAGAATCATCGAATGTGTATACATAATTAACATCATACATTTTGCTAAAACGTTTATCATACGATTTCGCGACGACTATAAATTTGTGACCTCGTTGTGACAGAGGGTCACATGACATAAATATGGCGGGAACTTCAGACTGGAACGCCACTAGATGGATGGTTTCTTCATATAATGAAAAATTCAAACAAAAAAACTAAATATATTAGGATTCTTGCGTATATTTTATTGGAGAAGTGGCCGAGCGATGCAACATATCTGGCAAAACGAAAATTTCATCATTGTCCTTAAAGCTTATATATATTTGCATTCCCCTCGTAAAATTTCAAATTTCGAAAAAGATCATTCCCCCCTTGGCAAATAAAACTTGAGGAATGTATTTCAAAAAATAATAAAGCAGTTCATTTCCTCAAGTGGGTTATTCATTTCAGCTTTATTTTCATTTCAGGTGAAAAATAAAAGCGCACGCAATTGAGTTGCAACCTGCAATCATTTAAATAATTTTCTCTCCCCCAAATACCCTGAAACACATTAAATTCAGCATCTTTATACGTTATTTTGCTAAGAAAAAAAAAATGAATTACTCTACACGCCCAAGCAATTCAATTAACAAACACGACCGCAGAAAAACGCTTTTGAACTTCACATTGCTCATGAAATTTACTTTTGTTATCATGCAAGGCCACCTTTATTTGCATTTACCAAAAGATGAAGTATTTCAGAAAATTAAAAAACTTTATTAAAAAAAAACAAGACGGGTCAGTGACCACTGTAACCTGCTACAATCAATTAAAATATTTTTTAATCGTGATCACGCGCTTCTCCCAGTTTTTTGTATCCTTTTCAAACGTAACAAAAAAATGCTGATAAAAATAAATGGAAAGTGAAATTCCCTTTGAGGGTTACCATTTAATTGTTTAATATATTAAAAGCACAATAAAATAAAAAGCAAATAATCCAAACTGAAGAGCTCGCATGCCTGCAGAAGTCTTGAAAGTGATAATTTTTTACTTTCGTGTTCAACGAACCTAATAGCAAGATTTTTAAGAAAAACCAAAAAAACAAGTTCTAAGTGATAGAAATATATGAAATTTATAATTTGAATCCTTGGGTGGCATCATAATTCTATTAAAAATTGGCTGGCCTTAACTCGAGAACGACATTCAATTGACCAATGTTTCCTTAGCCATGCTCAAGTGTCTGATAACTTAAAAAAGCAGCGTCATTTTATGGAATGCCCTTGTAAAAAGTAAATAATAATAATAATAATAATTTCATTCAAATAATGAAAAGGTAAGGAAATGTTACAGAGATAACGTTTCCAACCAACATGGATACCCAGCCAATTATGGATGATGTAATATTAATTGATACTCAAATAAAAGCTTTACAAATCGTGTTTTGGCAGTTGTAAAGTCACGTGTGCAATAAATCTACGCGACAATAGGCTTACAAAAATATCATCAATGTTAGCGCTGTTTTAAACCAAACAATGCATTTCTTTAGTAACTTGATTTCACGGTTGCCAAATTATGCGATTGGCAAAGCTTCAGTCTGAGTACCCTTATTATGATTTACGCGACACTTGAAAAAAAATGCTAGGATATTATAAATACTGTATGGGAAACCATAAGTAGCTGCAGATTTTGCTCAGATTTAAGCATAGGGTCATGGTATACTCTATCCCAGATTCTCCAACTAACTGAAGATTTCCTGACAGGTCAAATTCACCCTACTTTCCCCCTTTTCACCTTTTAATCTTTAAAAAACTTTCGATTCACCCTTACTAAACGTAACGAGCATCAAAACGCATTAATGTTGATGTAAATAAACGGGGGACAAGGCAACGTAATTCAATATATATACTTAGATAATTATGAAAATTTGAAAAAGAAAAATTCAAACAAACTCATTGCTCCCATAATGCAACATTATCCAGGTACAACAGTTGGTTGAGTTGAATTCCTGCGCACCAGCTGCAAAGCGGTTGGCGCCTTTATATTTCAGAATTTGGGTTATAGAGCTCCAGCAGAAGGCAAGCGCCAGTTGCAACTTGGTTAGGAAATTATTACGATATCCAGAAACCATGGGAACAACTTTCGCAAATGGTAAAAAGAACCGGAAAATAATTTCTATCAATTTGCTCATTTTATAAAATCAATATTTCTCGTTACAACTACAGATCAATGAGTACCAATCAGTTTCGTCCGGAGTAAAAGTATTTGTTCAAAACATGAATAGGTGCTTCTTGTTTGCTTCAAGAAGTTACTGTAAATGATATTCAAGTTTTTATGATTGTGATCAGAAGTTATGATGATAAAAATTCAGAATTTACAGGGTGCCCTTAGTGATCAAATTTTTAACATTAAAAACCAGTTTTTAGAGAAAATAATCAAGTTGGCTGATGCTATTTTATATGATCTTAATTGTAACAGCATATTCGTACTAAGACCTGGTATGCATACAGTATGCTCATATTTTTGGCGCTTAAGAATCCGAACAGATCTTATAATCATAACGGTTTTGTTTCTACAGGGTGTCCTAGGTGACAAACTGCGATAATTTGATTTGAGCGGTGAACACGCAGTAGAACAAAGCCACAAAATCTCAAAATCCGATCTCATTATTGTAAACTTAGCAAACATTTATCGCCAAAGTCCTCCTTGGAAGAAGTGGTCACCACCCAGCATCACTGCATAGTTGCCCTTCAACTGAAACCAAACAGAAATTAAAATATCGGTCAGTGGGACATAGGGCCTTTTTGTATTTGCTACATAGGACTATCCTTAATCGCTTCCTGAGATGAGTGATTTATCGTTTTACGGCTTCTTAAAACTGCGCAGTGTTTAGGTGGGGAGACGTTCGGATGATAGGGTCAGAGGCTAGGAGAGGTTCAATCATAAAGTGACCATGGTGGCCCGTGAACAAACTAATGGCGCGATTAAGGGGGTCGAACTGACCCGAACCAGATGACCGAATGGGAGAAAAAAGATGCCGTAAAAGAAATCCGAGGCAAATTATCCGGGCCTATCCCGAGTGTGAAATGGACATTAGTAACGTTTCCATGGCAAAGGCTATGGGGCGCCAGGGGCATAGGGGAAGAAAAGCAATAAAATGAAGGTTAAATGAACGGTTGGATGTCCCATTCTCAGGTAGCTGGGCAGCGTGTCCCTCAGACGACGACCATTTCACGATGGACAATAAAGTCATCACGTCGTTGCAACGGCGACCCGCTGAGTGACCAAAGGCTGAAGCACCGCCACAGCCAGCCTCGGATGACCGCAGTCCTTCCTTCTACGGTCATGGCGTCACGAGGGCCGTAAAAGGTGCGGAAAATTACCTTAGTTTTCCCCTATTATTAAACGGGCCGATGTGTCAATAAGACCAATTATGATGGCGCTGCATCCAGGCCTATAAAACATGGGCTGAAACAATCCCCCGACTGGAATTGGTCTTTTGTCTGCAGGATTTCCAAGAAATCGCAATAACCGGCTTTTATCATTGATAGCGATTCGGGTGAACAACTCCGCCTTAATTTTATTACTGGCGATTTATGCAGGTTGAAAAAAAAATCTTTTTCAATTAAACAAAATTAAATTACCGCGAATGAAGGGAAACAAAGAGCATAAACTGGAGTTTAATTGCTCGATTTTTAAGAACAACATGCAAGCCTCAGGAATGTCGTCGAGCTCATTTAAAAAACCCGTTTGGTCAAATCCGCCCAATCCTGATTTCATTTTTCCCTATAAAGTGAAAAGCATTTGCATTTTTTTACAGTTAATAATAAAAGTTCTCAGACAGTTTTACGAATCGTACTTTAGCAGTCTTGAAAACCCGTGCGCAAAAGGAATGCATTCATTAGTTTAAAAGCTACGATAACCTTGAGTGGATTTTTAAAATCCAATGTCAATTTTGCACACTGCCAAAGTACGATTCGTAAGGCCCCTGTCTGATTAACCCTATTATGCATATTCATGTACAATATCTATTACGACGAAAAATCTAAATTTAGACATTATTGGCAGATTTCAAATGGTCCACATCTTCCATTTCTGGGAAATATCCGGAATAGCAAGAAGCGCCAGAAATAAAATAAAAAAATAGTTGGATGATGCCACCGATAGGCATGAAACATTCCTACCGTCCAGTTTCCAGCTGTTGGCCATTAACTGGACATCTGGACATGGGGTGAATAGCACCGACAATTATGGCCATTCCCTGAAACCGTTATATGCGCTCTGAAGAAATCCACGTCCAGTATCCACATACATGTACATGTACACTGTACATGCAAATACTGTAAGTCTATTCAGAAAATTACCAACAAGGAGTCTACTCCTTGTCTACTATTGGTCTACTGAAATTAATCATGTTCTTTTCAATATATTTCAATTTTTTTTATTAATATATTTGAGGTATACAGTGAGGGAAAAAAGTATTTCAGCACCCCAAAAATGTCGAATAACTTAATAAATAATTACATTTTTGCAATGAAATAATTACCGAAACAAATGAAAGATAATCCAGACACTTTATGAACATTTCAGCTTGAAACTATGAACATTAACTAAATTATAAAGAAAAATAGTAAAATGAGTCGGGGGAAAAAAGTAATTCAACACTGTACTTTCTCACCATTGGGAATGTGGAGAAAGTACATTGTAGTTCTTTAAATAATGATTTAGAATTTTAATTCTGTGTGAAGAGATGATCTATTACATCCACATGTGTTCTAACCTTTATGGTATCATGTCAAAAATGAAAATTTATACAATTTTATCACCTCTTTATTCCATCCCACTCCAACCTCATGACAGTGCCACCTCCATGCAAAACTCTATGGAGTATGTTTTTTCTGTTGAAAAATTGCCGTGGTTCTTTAATACCTGTGTTATGTGGAATATTTCTGGTTATTTTCTGTGTCAAAACATTCTCTGATTTTATTGCTTGGTGTTAAACCCCTTTTTCTTAAAAAAAAATTCCAAGTAGGGCCTACATCTCCCCTTTCCAATGGTGAGAAAGTACAGTGTTGAATTACTTTTTTCCCCGACTCATTTTGCTATTTTTCTTTATAATTTATTCAATGTTCATAGTTTCAAGCTGAAATTTTCATCACGTGTCTGGATTAACTTTCATTTGTTTCAGTAAAAATTTCATTGCAATAATGCAATTATTTATTAAGTTATTCGACATTTTTAGGGTGTTGAAATACTTTTTTCCCTCACTGTATATTCAGACAGAAGTTTTACGAATGGCCGTACTTTTTGCAGTCATGAAATCACGAAAAAACCTCACCAACTGATTTTAAAAATGCATTCAAGGCTATTGATGTTTTAAACCAATTAATGTACTCTTTTTGTACACGTGACATCACGATTATCAAAAGTGTCCTTCGTTAAGCTTCTATCTGAGAACCCCTGTTATTTAAATGTTTATACGTATATACAAGTACAGTGTATGCTTCCCGAAACAAACGAAAACGAAAGTTGATAGAAAAAACCTGACCTTAGGAGAATTATGCAATTATTCAATAAAAAGTTATCTTGATATTAAATTTTTTGGACAAGCGTGGATTCCTGAAAAATACTGTTTTCAAATACGAATAACTAGCATTACGAATGAAACAAATACATATATTGTATACTTTTATCGCAGCAACAAGTACAATAACGTATCATTATGTACACCCTCAACTTGTGTTATTCACTGTTTAACTCCTCCAAAGTTAAACATTTTTTTGCCAATCCTAATGATCCACACAATTCACCCCATAAAATAAAATGTTGAACAACCCACGTACACGCGATCGAGAAATTACGCCAATAAAACCGATGAATTCAGAATGCCATCCAAAAAAGGCGCTAGTTCGTTAGCTCATTTCTAAGAATTGTTCCGAGCAAAAACAAGAAATCAGATGAAACAATGTTTCGTTAAGTGGCAGAAAAACGAGAGCTAATTGCACCTTAATCCGTTAAAATTCACGAAATTATAATTTTCACTTATTCCCGAGTTCCATACAATATGAGCAGGATAAGAGCGTTGTCGGTGATCCAATTTCTTTGAACAACTAAGTCACCATTTACAACTACCCTCATCCGTATAAAGGAAGCAGATAAGGTCTTGAAACTGCCATAAAACAAACCCCCAATAAAGTTTTACTTCACTAAGCTCCAATTTCCGAGCTGACATCCACAATAAACCAGGGTCACTCTGGAATATGCTTAAAATCGAACAATGGCGAAAGGTACAACATTTATTGGAAGTGTGGACAACCGGAACGCTCGGAGATTAACACTTCATTTGCCCCCTCCCCACCCTCTTTTTTTAAAAAAAAATGTCATTGCTGACGGCAATTATAGCACCCACCATTTATAATTGGCCTCGAAGTACAGTAAATTACATCAAAAGATTTTTCGTGTTAAAAATAATTATCGTAAATTTCAAAATCGAACCAATTTAGTTAACTTAGTTGGACATGCATGTTTCCATATTTACCTAAAAATGTAACAACTGGCAGATTTAAAAAGAACACGAAAAGAAGAAACTAAAACAAAACTAACTTTCATCTAATCAATGGCAGAATGGCTAGATTCATATAAAATTTCAAGAGGAATTTTATTACTGGTCAACCAGCCTCATAATGACTACGCTGTCATTAGTTTTGCTACCGGGTAATTGCCGCATAATCCGAGACACTGGTCACCAAGCGCGTGAAATTTGAGGCAAACGAGCTCTAGCATATGTAATCCCGATTTATTAAGTCAATTGTCTTGTTTTACTACGTGCATCGGGCTTTAATTCGCTCGAACGGATTAATTGTTCTCCATTAAAACATGGATAAAATTGCAAACGGCGAGCCATTATTGGCGTTGAATTAAATGTGGCAAAGGGTGAGTGAGAATAGGCCTGGTGCAAAATGTGGAAAGCGTGCAACTATAAAATCGTGAATTCCAGTTGAAAAGCCAACTTGAGACATCACTAATAAAATCCACGAAAATTAAAATTTATATTTACGTGAGCTAGGGAGGGAGTTAATTGACCATCAATTGATGGTATGATTGGCAAACATTTATGGCATGTTTTCGGAACACAGTTAATCATAGAGCTTATACTCGGATTGAAACAAATCTTCTTGCAGTACACCAGTCCCACGATGTTTCTACTGTATATGTTTTACAGTTCATGAACAGATATACAGTACTAGCGGGTGTACCCGGCTTTGCCCGGGCTGTAGTTACCAATAGCGATGGCGATACGACGAAAATTAACCGATCCCCAGCGTTTGGATAGAATTGCCAATTGAATTTGAGATGCGTCGCCATTTCCCACCGAGTTTGGAGATCAGGAGTTAGATTTAGTTGTCGTTGTCTCCAAAAGATGGAGCGATATGATCTGGATACACCCCGGATGGGAGGGGGGAACTGGTTTGACAGTATTATGGCCCCAGGGAAAATGAAAAAAATTTATTGCCTTGGAATTCCCCCCAGTCAGCCTGAGTGGCCAATGATATCGAACCCACAATACCAGTCTCCCCGCCGATGACAGGAAAACATGGCGTCGTTTTGTATTTTATATTTATAGATGTGCGTGATATACATGGTTTTGGACATAACCTTGACGACAACTCATAGTAAGTCGAACAGTGAGCTGACAATACATCAATTACTTGAGCCAAGCTATGAAATATGTACTCAATTTTCTCAACTTGGAAAATTACAATGCCTCGTACATTGAGTATGACAGAAGATGTTACTGCTATGGAAATAGAACTTTTCATCATAACTTTTCCAATGTTTAGTCAGGGCAATACTTTTTAATCGTCATCTCTGATGTATCGGTCATTCGCATTCTTCGATATTTTCAATAATTGCACTCTTAGTAAATTAAGCAGTAGGGCAATGTAATTAGCTTGCTATAATTCTTGAACACTTTGTCGTTAGCCGATGCAATATCAAGTAAAACATGACTAAGTTCATGCATACCGTGTTATAAACGGTATCATAACATTTACTCGAACAATCTGTGTCAACGAAGTGAATCATTTCCAATGAAATTAAACCACTTTTGCAGATTCTCTCATGATCAGGGCAGGAAAATTGTATGTTGGAAAAGGCACCTGAATGACAGGCTCATATACTCGATCATTTTGAGAGCATTATAAATTAACAACAACGATGAAAAAGGCATTAAGTGCAGTAACACGCAATGGCGGTAGCATTTGTAATTGAGGGAATATTGGCAATATCGTTTGGTAAAACTAAAGGCCGCATCATATTTACGACGAGTTTATCGATTTAAAAAAAAAGCTACAAGGTACAGTATAGAGAGAGACACGGAACAAGATCATATATAGCCTTCCCAGAATTTATGGATGATGCGGGCAATCGAAAAAGGTAAAGTTTATTATGCAATAAACCCCCTATACAAATGACAATAAAGCAATGCAAAGATTTGGACAAGAGCGGCCTCCTCGCCAAAAACCAACTTCAAAAAGGAGTCTGTTTATGGATCTAAGCTTATACAACATCATGGCATCCATGATATGGCAACAAACATAAAGGCAGTCATTGGACGAATCATGGCATTAAGTAGATACGCGTTTTCGTGAAAATTGCACCTAGGGTATAATTTAGCAAATGCGGCACGTATGAGCCGTGTTTTCCCCCTTCGCCAGAAGAAAGCCTATTTGTTTTATCAGCTGATGAAAGTCACTATGTATGCATCCAGGTCCATATAATAAATACACACACACACATATGGCCATAAAATCGAGGTAAAGGTGATAACTCGGCTGAGTGTTTAACACCTCCGACGTATACATCACGACCCCCGCTGATCAACAATGGGATCTCTACTTCTAAAAATGGCCCCAGTACACACATTTCACGCAGACGGGCATATTTTGCCAGTATGTTGGCATCAGGGTGTTAAAACAGTTTCGTTGGCGATGGAAATGTTTTCCAATTTACCTTAATTGTTAGCACTTCGATATGATGGCCAAAATCTGCAATTTCAGCCTAGGCTTAAGCAGTAAAAACTGACCCAAGGATACGAAAGGACTCGTGGGAATGTATATACTGCAACGCTGAAATTTCAACCTCCATATTACATTGGCCTTCCCTTTGAGAGGGCGTGAAATCAGTTTGGCCCATTTGTTGCTCAAATTCTCGACAGTAAGTCAAAAATAAGTGGACAATCTTTGCTTAGAAAAATTTCCCTAAGGCTTAAGTCATATAAGAAATCTGAACAATATCTTAAAATTTACCTTTGCATGCACCTGTATACTGCACATGTACACTGTATACACCTCATAATTTATGGGTGAAACTTTTTCTTCAAGGCGAATAGAAACATCTTGGCAAAATCCTGAATATCATGCACTTGAAGGTCTTGTGTTATCCTATTTTTATCTTCTGATAAAAGATCTATGAAGATAATTTTTATTGCATATATTGGACAACATTTAAGTCTTCATTATGCATTCATTTCAATTATCGTAGGTATATTTTAAGCGAATATGTGTCATTAAACGTTACAATGACCACCAAATTCAAAGTAAAACAGGTCGTGTTGATGAAATAAAGCTTAGCAAATAAATACTAAACTTATTTCTTCAATATGAACCCGTCACCCGAGTAACAACAGTATATCGCAGCAATTATGAATTCACAACCTTTCGCGATCACGTGGGGGGTTTCTTTTGTTTTTAACATTTGGATTGAACTCGCAGATGAACCTTCTAATTGTTACTGATCAGGTTTCAGGGAATATAATCTGATGGGTAGCACGGAATGCTACTGAATTCCTGGATGAACTACCATTGCTAACGTTTTATTCAAGTACAATATTAATCAAACACAAACAAATGCAACAGCTATTACATTTGTACATGGAAAAATGAATACTTTTCCAACCAATAATTCCGTTAATGCTGAAAATGGTTTTCGAATTAATCTAAAAACGATGAAAGGATGTAGTCTAGACATGTATATGGTATAGTTATGCAAGAAATTGGCCAAAAAATGAAAGTCGGTGGATTATGACGCCAAGTTTGCATCAGTCTGCTTTAGTTTTTGCAGAAATTGAACTGCGTCATTAAATAAATGCGTTCACCATGCAAAAACCCGAAGGGCAAAAACAGGCAGCAAAACCACTTTAGATTAAAAAGCGGTCTGCTTATAGGTTGCGTGAACAAGGTGACACCCTCGCAAAAGTGGCGAAAGTGACTCATTATGGGCATGAACAATTACCAACATGTCCTTTGATTTGGCAAGCAATCATTAAAAAATGGCCCGCACCTGAAAAAAGCACTCACGAGATCCCAAATTGTTAATGACCGATGCATTATCATTCACCAAATTGCAACTTTTTTTGTTTCGGAGTCTTAATATTTTTAATGATGCTATTGTTAAACGTGAGAAATGATGCGCCCTTATAGGCAGGCGAACTGCGTGTACAGCAAACATAAAAAATGCATTTTTGCGACAATATTTTTTTTTAAATTTCCCTGGAGCATTTTAATCAGCCAGATACTGGGAGTTTCATCATCAATCCAAGAAGATTTCATTAGCGATGGACAGTTGCCATATTTACTTGTCTAGGGAAAGACGAGTTACAGACTAAAATTATGAGAAAATTCATCAGGATTTTAACGAACAAGCTAGAATAATGAAAAACTCTCTCTAATATTCCCAGTCTGTTACGAAATCAAGTTTACGCGTTTTCCCTGCAGGGTTTCAGCTTAAATTTTTGTATTTAGCATCACCTGTCGGTATTATGAGAATGGAGCAATAATACCATCATCTAGTGTGAACAACCAAAAACGGTTACGTTTTCATAAAATCAAATGAACTTACGCTTAACTTTCATCTACCAATAATATAGCAATTTGAATTGCTAAACAAGTTGCATGAATTAGTGAGGATCAAAGTAGGCTAAATGCGCCACAATTTTAAAAATGTGTTCATGTTGTCAATTACGGAAATGAGTTACCAAATAAAACTATGATTAAAATTCTGCAATTCAAATAAAAATTCCAAGCACTCTCCATTCCCATGGTATTTCATTCATGAAAAACACAGCCTGCAAACACTCACACATCAAATTTTTTTACAGACATTTGCCCAAATAATCGAAAATATTAGTCCACTAAGGAATGGTTATACTTGTATTCTTCCGAGAGGATTTTCAGGAGAATTTATTACTTGCACAACATACATGTATAAGCCTCTTGTTGTTAGATACAATTTACAAACGGAAACATACGGTATATCCCACATTTTTTTAATTCTTTACACTCATCACAGAGACAAGTACAGTATAATGCACTTTTATGAGCGCAATTCGATGTTTTTGTCCATTAAAAGACAGAAAACAACAACGTCGCCAAGCAACTGCCCAGGGGATAATACGTGCCCTAAAATCGAGTCATCTCCCCATCACATAATTGTGCAGGATGGCGATTGCCGAAAGGCACAAATGTTGAGTTAGGACACCTATTGTGCTACCGGTCATCGAGACGAGATGCAGAAATATCGGGTAATTAACCGACGCGACGTCAAGATCAATCTGCAACAGCCGACATTTTATTTCGTAGTTGTTTTTTGTTTTGTTTTTTTTAAAAAAAAAAACCCTGCCCACCATGAACGTGCCCCTTAATGATTGTACCATTAGCGTCGATTTATTATGACTACCAATATAATAATTGACAAAATCCGGGTCTTTCGCCAATGTCGGTCTATGATGGCCCGTTGGACATGGGTGACCCAAAGACAGGTAATTTGGACAAAGTTATCTGTTGGAAAAATCAGAACGACGCGACTATGGCCGTGTCGTTAAATGACCCGATGGGACGAAGGGAAGAGTGAAATTGACCTCCCAGGTATCTGTTTACCATTGTCTTAAATGATACCCCCAAAGACCATCCTTTAGGAAGTTGCATCAGGAGCTAGCACCTGGCTTAGTCCAGGTTTGAAGCAAATTGAAGTTGAACTTGACACCGTATCATAAAACAGGCTGTGGTTTCATTTTATACCAGAGCATTTCATGGAGGCAAAGGTAACGAAATACGTTATAGCAGCACAATTTGGGGAGAGCAAAAAATAAGAGCGTTTTTTACATTGCCAGTGTGTATCTCGTTATGACCATCCGCGTTATCTGTATATTAAAGTGGTAATTGGGAAGGACAATAAAAATTAAGCCCATTTCCGAGAAATTGCATGCCTTCATGCAGGAAAAATTAATTGAAAGAAACAGATGTTGTTGTGGACGATGCCGCCTTTTTTCATGTTGATATTTCATAAATCAGTTTTTATGCGCATGGTAAACCCTCTGTATCCTGGGCGCTGAAGAGGCCGACGACAATGACCCAATCCACGTGTCCAGATAATCCGATTAAAGTCAAGAAAGTTCATTTGCAAGAGAAACTTGATAAAGTTTTGAGCCTCGACTCGAATTCTATGGGTGTAATACATTGTACATTGTACGGTGGAAAGAATAACTTGTTTTATACGAATTTACTATATATACATGTAGGTATGGACGAATAATGTTAATTTCATCCTTTAAGATGAATTCCGAATTTGTATATTACAATTTTGTTTGTGCTAAATTGAATGAATTTTCGAGTTCCCAAGCATTCGCAATTAACAAACATTTGCAACATGATCATAAATGTACGATATAACGGAGAATTCCCTTACAAAAGTTACACCACATTCCCATTCTTATACATGTATACTGATGGAATTTCATCCAAACTTCTATGAAACCATTACTTATTGTAGAAGTCATGTCTTATCTGACTTGAAACGAACAAATTTTGACGTCCTTTGAGATTCGTCTTAACGAGGTTCGACTGTAGGGTGGTTTTGATTTGAAAGCAATCCACATTGAAAATTCGCATTATTCCAGTCATGCACACTTTTTTTCAAGTTTACAACACTAAGGATATTTCTTTCAGCAATATCTAGTGCTGCCATGTCGATGTACTGTACATGTATGGTGTTACTCTTACACAGGGATACAATGTACAGATATACATGTACACGTACTACAAGGTGGTATAATCTATTTGATTTGCATAAATGACAGAATAAAAGCTTGGAAGGATAATTTGTTCGTGGTAACAAAATAGCGATGCGATTGCACTTCTAATAAGCTTGAACCAATTAACGAACATTGTTTGGATTATCATGTAGAAATGTCACAGATTAACTACAGTACATGTAAGATGTCAGTTGTTTTGAAAGCTTAAGCCTATCTAAGGAAGATTTTAATGTTATCAGATAGTCCATCGCAATAAAAGTACAAGACATTAAGATGTCATTGCTTTGTTGAACATGCACGGCGATACGAAAAATGACCACCCAAACTTACAATCGAAAATATTTAAGAAAAATTATCAGAAAAAAGGCCCCCAAGTTTCCGTCCTTCAAATGGAGCACGGCTTACCACAGTAGCAATTAAAACAGCGTAAAACGAATTAAGAAAGCTGGGAGCCAAACAGCGTCGTAATTCATGACAAAAACGACAAACAACTTCATTACGCTCTCAGAAAAAACAAAACAAAAACAAAAAAAGCTAAGAGTATGCCGGCCTATCTTAGCGCCTTCCGGTGATTCATAATCAAATGCTGGGCGTGCATGAGGAAAACAACATCAACTCCTGTTTTCAATGATTTCTTGGAATGTCAAAACAAAAATATCAAAGCGTCCGACATTCGGAATTCCCGATACAGCGTCAACTCAATCCTGCTTCGCACACTGGAAACTTGTAATCTAGTTCAATCCTTCAAATACTCGATCGTGAGTCACATTTACAACTATTGAATCACCCCACTTCCTTTTAATTCAAAAAGCTCCAAACTTGAAACGCTAAAAATATGTACTGTAACTAAACTTCAAATTCCGGGGAAAAAAAGCTTCTCAAACAGAAGTTCTATGAATGGCAATTTTGGCAGTTGTGAAGTTTCAGTATACGTATGCAAAACCGACACGCTCATTGGTATTAAAAAATCACATTAGTTTAACCCATGGTTTAAAACCACGGCTCACTAATTGCCTCACGTAAATTTTTTGCCTGAGTATACCCCTAGAGTATGGGGCAATTTCTAATGCAGATGCCAACATTTTCTTTTATTTCTTGTGGATTGAATTACAAATACTGAAATAGTCTTGCATCAGGTTTTGTCAACATAGGCATAAAGGATTTTTCAATGATTTCTTAGGGGCGTATCTTTTAATAGTGAAGAAACACTTTCAACGCAACTTTGAAACTGAACACTGGATAAATACAAATGAAAATATGTGAGGGGTGTAATGGTTTTACAAACACTATTGGCCTTTGTGGCCCAGGTTAATTAGTCCCATTGTATGGCCCACCTCAGAGAAGACACAAAGACGGGTCGGGAAATTATGTTTTCACTACTTTTTTTGGGGGGGGGGGCAGGTGAAGGCCATTTTTTAAATGATAAGGATACATATGCAAGTACAAAGGAGTTTCAGATCCTCCTCTCAGATACAGGGTACTAAAGTGAAATCGGACCCGAAAAAGCGAAAAAACGTATTCCAAACAAATGTTTTTTTGGTACAGTATTTAGATCAGTTTCAAGTGATGCAGTTAAACGGTTCCGCAAATTTAGCGAAATATAACGAGTGTGTGCAAAACGGACCTCCACGACCATTAGCACCCCTGCGCCTTTGCCGGGGCCATCGGCGAATTACCTTAATGGTCCGAAATGGTGAAAACAACAAAGAGGGCATTTGTTTGACGTCCACATGCGAAGCCATTAAATTTCCAGAATTTGCATCTGTATTTAGCCATTGCTTTAATTTTAATTGCCATTGTGCTCGTGCTGCGTCCAAACTACAAAGAGGCGTTGTTGAGGACGTATTTGGACAACGATTGACCTCGGGACATTTTGGAAACGGGGTTGCTGGCTGTGGATATCGAATATTTTGAGAGATGGAGCATTTGTTTGAAAATGCACTTCTGGATTTCAAACATTATTTCAGCACCACCCAGTTGAAATACACACTTTGTTGAAATAAATGTTCTATCTGACGATGGGGAATTTTGTAAATCTATTTGTACACAGTTGTAGAGGTCTTATAAAAAGCGTTGACGTTTCATTTTTGGATGGGGGTCATGAGTTTGACACTCAAATCTCCCCTTTATTAGCGCCACCTAGCGGGTGCTCATTCCTTCTGTCCTGTTTTTGCCCCGAGCAGTGCCACGGCCATTAAACAATGCCAGTTATGTAACTTAGAGATGACTCTTAGATTATGGTTGCCCATTATTTATTAAACAATGGCTAATGCACGGGTGTTCCCCGGAGGAATGTCCAAATCCCTACTATTATATTCACCTGCAAATTGATCTGGAGGGCAGAACTAGAAACTGTTTGCTAGGATGTACAGGACAAAACATATTTCAGGAGGACATTGTTGAAAGAGACGATATTGGACGGACGGCATACACATTACTCCACGAACGGAGTGGATCCACAAAAAACAGCTCGCGGAAGCCGAAGGGGTGAAATCTCCAGGGGCTAAAACAAGAAACTAAATTCGGAATGGTAGACTAGTAGCAGTGTAAATTTCAAGCACGATTCACTAATGCCCTCTTGAACAAACATTCCTCGGTGTCTGTCATTCACTTTTACATGGAGAAAATCCCCTGACCTTCTCTTCAAGAGGATCAATGTGGTTCTGCCTTTCTTGTTGACTTAGGAAAGGAAACATGGAGGGTTTCAAATAACAACAAAAAAATCCTTTTCGGTGGACATTTTGAGAGCTCGCTTGATGAGCTTACACTTTTACTTTTTTTTTGCCCATCGCAGATCTCTCTCAGCAAGAATGTCACCGCTAGGTGGAGGTAGCAGCCATCCGCCAATGGTGGTTCAATGGCTGTCATGCTGACCAAACTATAAATTTATCGAAAGTTTTGGCAAAAATAAGTACAGAAAGACTTTGCAGGCTGATATTGCCATAGAAAATGTTATATACCGAATGCCTTTCCAGTACACATAAGCGAATTTCTATGGAACAAATCGAAGAGAAATTTTTATAAATAAATCAATGCTTACATGTGTATCAAAGCTTAGACTTTTATACAGATTCTTAAAAATAGAATAAGAAATTGTTTGCTAGGTTGTACACGTCGACAAGTCTTTCAAATGTCGTTAAGAATGTATATCTTGTAGACACCATGAGAGAAAATAAAGTAAATGCATTGATGAAAATGTATAGATCCTCGCAATCACATTATAAACAAATTGGCATGATAGAAATTAGCATTCTTGACCAACCCTTGCTCCAACCGGGATACAATACTGCGTGTCCATAAAACCCATTATAAAATTATTGACAATTTCAAGTGACCTTAACATAGTAAGGACCATTTTTAATAATTCAATTGTCGTAATTCCCGATGGGCAGAAATAAAGGCCGGTTTACAAGCCATAAAAACTTTGGCCAACCAAGGTGAAAACTACATCGAGACGTGATGTGCACATCGATGCAAAGTGGGCGAAAACAACTTTCCAACGTTTATGATCCCTAATTTTCCTTTTATGGATATCAAATGAACTCAGATAACTTTTCATATCTATTAATGATCGTGAGTATATATTATGTGGCCAAGGGGAACCAAATGAAATCATTTGCAATTCAATTGGAAATGTCAGACAAAAGAAATAGAAAATCAACACCTTATCACACAATTAAAATACAAAATTAATTACGCCGTCTACTGAGGCTGATAAAACCACCTGTTACACCAGGTATCGACAAAAAATGTAATATAAGTTATAAATAACGTTGTTTTGGAATTTCTAATCCACTTATCATTGTATAAAACATGCCCAACATCCTTCTGTCCAACAGTTTTACAACACGCAAACCGAGTCAAAAACACGATAACAGCGCAGAAATTCACCCCCAGCTAATGACGTGAATTTCACCACTCCCACCTCAGAATCTCACCTGTATAAAACTCGGAGAAATTTCGATGAACTGTTTGCGTGGCTTTAACATATACATGTATTTTACTTTAAATGCAATTCAAAAATTCACTTTGTGAGCGAAGTCGATGGAAATTTGTTTAACATTTCAGAATCCAGGATATTTTGGTTTCAAGTCCATTATAAGTACATGTACAAGTTGTACAAGGTATACTCCAAAACTCAAAATCAATGAAATACGTCGAGGACGACATTGATGTCACCCTAAATACTCGTCTAGAAAACCCAATAAAGAAGACCTCCTAACCGACTGATTTCAATCATTTCTAGATTCCTGAAGACGAGGTAATTTCAGCAGTTCCTTAATTGTTGACCCGTATAGAAACTTCAGGAACTTCCAAGTATTGATTACATGAAAGCAAGGCGAGTAAAAACTCCCTACGAAATTCGATAAAGCCATAAAGCATCGTTTTTCGCTTACCATCATAAATGAGTGTACATGTATCAATAGCCCAGGCATGAAACATTGCTTATGAGAATAAAACGCAGTAGGGCGGGAGTTCCCACCAAATGGTCGTGAAACAAATTGAGAAATGGTTTTGATGACACGAATACCATATTGCTAGTCATTATAGCAAATTCCTGAGAGTTTTGCTCTGTCGTTTATATCATGACCAAGGCTCTGGCAGATGGCGGTTGCTCGACCAGCACTTCATCCTATCTATCTTCTGTAGGAATTCACATTGGAGATTGCTAATCAAACAATAAGCACTTCACACTTTGGCCATTGTGCAGCGTGGCACCGGCCATGAACTGACCATCGTTCTATACGTTGGGCTAGCCGTAGTTTTTCTTCATTAACCCTAGGCTATGCTGGCAGCAACTTTAGTGATCAATTCCCAACAAATGCCAATAATGTGCACTGTGCCGCTATAAATATAGACAGAGCGAGAATGACACTAATGAAACATTTTTGCTGCAGAGATTGCAGTCGTGACTGATTTAATATAATGCAGCATCGCCGAATGACTGCGGGCCTTTGTATGGCCATAACAAAAAAAATACGACAGGATTGGTGTGACTCAATTTTGCACGAAGCAAACATGTTGCGAGATGTTTCGATGATTCCATAAGGTATACAAGCGTATTACGTGTGGCTATTGACAGGTCATTTTCGCAGGTTTCTAATGCAGAAGACTATTACTAGACCATAGAAATTGCTTCTATACAACTCGTTCGATGCAGCCTTGTTATAGATGCACAAAGAATTGATCATTTTTGAAATATGACCTCCATGCGTGTTACTAAAAATTATCTGGTGTACAAAATAGTACATATACTCAAAATAGAACGAAATCTCCTATTGTGATAATTTTCTATGTAGCACAGATTATTGTTATACGAGATTAAAAATGTGCAGAGTTCATAACAGATCTGTTTAAACAATGGCTTCAGCAATTCCTTATGATTTATTTGGAAGTTATCTACTATTAGTTCGCACTTTAACAGTCCAGATACATGTAATTTTGATTGTCCAATAAAGGGCTTTTAATTCCCATAGACATCCATACTCATGTTCCTAACCTGTCTTTGTAACATTGGTCAGAAGTCATGGTTTTCGGAAATTTCCCACCAATATTTGCAAAGCTAACATTTCGTCGTTGTCATCGATCGATATCAGCAATTGCAGAATCCCGTGGCCCCAACGGCGCTCCAGATCCCCGTAATGGCGTCATCTACGAGCATTTTTCGGGAATTGCGACTATTTCAGGGAAGTCAGGTTTCTAATTAAAGACCTGACCAGAGCAAACGTTTTATAGTCGTTGCCATTGTGGGGGAGTGATGATATGGGGGGCGAGGGGATTCTCCATTGTCCATCCCGAGGCTTCCTAGGCGGCAATAGGAAGGGCCAATTGGCACACCAGGATTATAATCCAATTACTAGCCCCGCGTAAAGCCATTGAAAGCACCTTGAAGGCGGCTCATATTTGACATTTATTATACAAGCAGCGCAGTAAAAGACAGAAAATTAGAGAACGAGCAATTGATGCGTAATGGCCGAGGTGGACAATCGGTCCCGGTCAAGACAGGGCAGGTAGGAAACGATAAGATTAGGCAGGAAACGGCGAATTATATGTCCCAGGACAAATTAAAGGACAGTATCGCAGCTTGTAAGTTGCCAGAAGTTATTGCCATCGAGATGGTATATTGCCTGACGATACAAGTAGGCCTTCGTCCAGAGATGGGCAAAATAGGAGGAGGACAAGTTTTACGAGGGACTAATAACGAGAATGCTTTCTTCTTTTAATGTTTCCTCGACGTGGACGACAATCAACGCTGGGGATTTACCAGTATCCCATTTCTGCTTTTTCCCTATCATATTATATTTTTGGGGTGGAATGTAACGCATCGCCTGTCCTAATGTAGGTGCGCCCATATCTAATAAAAAAGCCAGCTTTTTAACGAAGTCCATAAAAGATATGTCGCAACGTGCTTCGGTACACACAGGACGATTATAGCAAGCTGATGCCGCCTGCATGGCCGACATATTGGATAGTTTGTATAATGGGTACGTGGGAAGAGAACTGAGACTCTGGAATGTTGCCCGGGATACGGCTCTTCACGCTGATTGGTGTCAAGTAGGAAATGATGCATCTATAAAGTTTATGGTATACGTTTTTTTACCTGTTTCTAAACTTTGTTGCATCCGGTTTCATCAACGAAGGTGAAACCTCGCGGGGATGCAACGTGATTCTGGTTTTAAACAAATGTAATTAATATTTATCAATAAATAGTTTAAATTAAAACATTCATCATCATCGATTTGTTTTCTCCATCTATTGAATATAGTGGGAGTGTTTCGTGTATTTTTTGAACAAACTAAATAAAATGGTGTAAAATGTTGCAGTTAGGTTTATGAGTGTCTGAATTCGCTAAAAACCCAAATTTTGAAAATTTGAACAATTTCTATGCAATTTAAAACGCATACATAATATCGTGATGTTGTACGTGTTACACAATAAAAGAACATTTAATGACTTCTTCCTGACTTATTCACTAGTCTAAATTTGCGTGAAATTGAGCAAAACAATAAAAATTAAAAAAATAAATCGAACCAAAAAAAGTTGACCCATGACATTATCAGGCAGTTTTTATTTTTTTTTTGTGCTGTATAACGCCTTGAAAGTTTTGCCTTAGTTTTTACAAAATGTTTTTTTTTTGCTTGATTAATAGTCGGTACTTTTCTCGAGGATTCCATTCGCAAATAAATAAAAATAAAAAATAAAAAATTGGAAAAAAAAGAGGTCAAAATTCAGTCATGCAAAGGGTTGAATTAAGGTGAAAGAGGATTTGGGCATCAGTTGAATCAAGGATTTCCCATCTGCGCTAATCAGTTTAAAAAACGAGTGGGCGAGCAATGGCCTTTTTCCTGAATTTAACCGTATCAATTTGCACTAAAACAACGTTTTGCTCGCTGGTTTGTAAAAAGTGTATAGAAAAAGTGTATTCGGTTGAGGGGTGCGAGCGCCCCTGCGCGGAACTTCATTCCACTTGGTTGAGATTTTGTCAAATGATTTGACAGGACCGTGCGATGTGGTTGGGGGCATGGTGGCTTGTCAAATTTAGAATCAACTCACGGTCCATTGCAGTTTAGACTCACGAGTTTTGTCATTAACTTTAGCAATGATCCGAAAACAACCCAAATGAGGCCAGCCTATAGGAATTTCGCCCAAACTGAAAAAAATGTTTAAAAACACTGGTCTCAATGCAGAAAACCGAGAAAACATGAAAGCAAAATGAATCTTACTCCATGCATGTTTCAAAGATATGTGGATCCATATCTAAATTTAATCAAATCCACTATAGAGTGCGTTACCTTATTTCGAAATATTAGGATAAGCACGTTACATGTATACTTTTATTTCACGTTTTGTACTTATATTGGATCGTTCACCGTATCAGCAACATTGTGTTATCAGGTTTCGTCTACCAGGACAACCTTAAGTTAACAACAATAATTGAACCTTTAATATAATGCCGGCTTTCCTGTTTTCGTTTGGCAAACATCCTGGAATTACAAAATACTAAAAAAGGATTGAAAAAGTATTATACCTTTATAAAATTAGGATATTATTTGATTAAGAAATGAAAACCGCCCTGCACGTTGGTGGTGTTTGCATTACATCTCTTGCAAGCATGGATAAGAGGCCAAACGTCACAACAGTGAACAATTAATGTGATTATTATTCACATCCATGGCACATACTGTTGGCTACACTGTAAATGTTTCATTTTTTAAACAAGTTCAGCACATTAGATGCTCAAGCATGTACTTTTACATGCACTTATTTTTGGTTGATTCCTTGAGAACTCTACCGTTCATTACAATCACGGCCAGGTCCGCCCATTTTCACTTCTAGAAGCTACAGGGTGCCACCCATCCCGGTCAGAAAATGACAGATGACATTTTAGCTAGATTTTTTTAAGTCGGACTGTGGATAAGTTACCCAGTTTCACTTTTCGACCACAACTTGACAGCTTTTGCCATTAACAAATGGCGGAAAGGAGAAACTGGATCGTTTAACACCCCCCAACTATTTCAAAGTTATTCTGAAACCAAGAAATGTGCCATGTACCCTCTTGCCAGCGTCATCCACCACCACACAGTCGCGCGTGCGCTTACAAAAACAGAATAAATAAAAAATATTTTCGTTAGACAATCCATTAATTACGGCATTTGAATTTCACCAACATTAGCATTCGTATAAAGACCTCAAAAAGATCATTGAGCAGTCACATACCTTTGTCAAAATGTCGTTTGTAAATGCTCGTTTAGCAAATGACCTCAGCTCGGACATTTAAATACTAAGATCATTCGTAAAGCAAGTGCCAGCAAGGCGAGATGTCAAGGAAACATTGTTCCAAGCATGAGATAAAAGTAGAGAAACTTAAATATCGAAATTAACTAATTGATCACTTGCGGTGGTCAGTTGACCACCATCAAGAAGTTGTGGTGGTGTGCAAAATAAATTCATTGATTGATTTAAAACATGCAGGCACACGTGACTTAACTACGGCCAGTTACAACACGATCCCTAAAGCATATGTCTGAGTACCCTAATGACAATTGTCATTTCAAATGTTTAACCTATATATGGGTACGTGCACGATGAAGCTTGTTCCAGTCGCTTGAAAATCGGTGTCGCTTAGTGGTAAGAGTCTGCAATACCACTAGGCGACACTGCACTGGTTGAAAACCGGTTGTCAAGCGACTGGAATAAGCTTCACCGTGCACGTACCATAGCTGGAACCCGCTAAATACCATCCTAGATAACGAGGATTTCTCGAATTTCTTTACAACCGATTTTGACTAGGTAAAACATGTTTTGCTCAGTTGTAACGAAGCGATTCCGGCAATCCTTCGGACTACGCTATAACCGAAGTTGACGGTGTAACTTTTCTGGGGCAGAACGGATGAGACGGATGGTTCCAGGGGTACTGACCACATGCAATAAGGGGTGGCAAACTGTTGGAGCGCATCGTCCGGTTTTTGGCCCTGTTTTCGGGAGGTTGGCAAGCTTGTCTCCAATGACGGTGCACACGCCGCTATGTCAGCATGAAAAATTTCCCGAAAATTAGATTCGTCGACGTTCGCCAGCCAGGGAGTAATTTGAAAAGTGCATGTCATATAATTTGCTGTATCACATTGGTAATGATTTTTTGTTGTTCGTGACACGGCCCACTCGGTTCATTGGTGGGTCACGGGTTTCTTGGTTTTTTTACCCCTTATCCTCTCCTCGCCTATTATTCAACTGGCCTAAACCAAACAACTCCGAGTTCGTTACGGCTAACCTGTTACACGGTAGGGTTCCTCTTATTTTTAATGGAAAACACGTAGAAGAGTGTTTGTTTTAAGAGTGATTTTCGAGCCTCTTCCATCATTTTCGGACGAAGGCAAACAGCGGGAGCTTAGCCAAGGTTGGCGCTAGAGGTCGCCTCGTTATCAACGTGCAGCTCCTGCCATTGGACGCGCCAAAGAGGAACGGGATCAAAGTGGAGCCACCACGCGGAGCTGCCGAGCAGGAGGCAAGATGGCTGACCACTGACCCGCGCCGCATCATTTGGGCTAAGAACAATGAAGAGGACTCGTGCAAATAACAACACTGCCAATGAGCTGCATTATATTGGCTGGGATACGTCGCCTTCCCCTCGCACGAGGGGGCGTTGGCGCGAGCCCCTGATTTAATGGCTTCTTTGTCACAGAGAAAGCCATTTCCGGATCCACACCTCGGAGATGCATTAAGAAAAGTCCCTAGATTAATTCTCCCCTCCCCTCACTTTTAATTTATATCGGCTATCAGATGAAACGATCCATTGTTATAGTTGTTCATGCTAATCACCGGTTAAATGAAAAAGTAATGACCTTATTACGCCGTTGCGCAAGTCACCCAACACCAATTCATGACATTTCAGATAGAAGCTATCACTCGTTCTTAAGTTCATTTGTGTACTTAAAGAATGGACAACAGAAGGAAAGGGAAAATACACTTCATTTCCAGTTTTGGTCCATTTGTGATTCAAGAGTTGGAGAGGATGCAAATGCATTTTGTGATGTAACAGATTTATTTCATGCAGTTCCATCACCGTACAGTAATGCGTAATCTGTTCAACTTGAAATGACGTTACTCAAAGTCATGGCATTACAAATACAGTACGTTTATTACGCACAGTCGTATACTTAACTATATATATTAAAGCATAGTTCACTATACTAAACTGTGAATAACTGTCCAATTATGGATAAAAAGCGTGGCGAATTTAAGTGAAAAGCATTTTTGGGTTAAATAATTGAGTTGTTCTCCACAAATGTTGCATCCCTGAAGGATGTACGTTGGCGGAAGTTGGCGTTGTTGATATGGCGCATTCCTACCCATTGCCACATCCTGTTAATTTCTCTCCAAATTTGCTCATCAATTATTTTCATTGGCCATATCAATAATGATTGTCGGAGCTGCGAGCGTGCACGTTGCATGCAAATTCAATGAAATTAGCGTCGTCTTCGTGATTTCATTACCAACGCATTGTTTCCAGCGCAAAATTCAATCTCCGACGTCAAAATCGTCGAAATTTATTCATAGATGTTGAAGTGAAAAATGAACTCGGGACGCTCATGGCGGTTGCGATGAAGGAAGTAAATTCGCCAACCGAGTATATTGCACGTACCCCCCTTCGCCTCCCCCTAATTTCGTATGGGAGCACGAAAACGCGCTGACCACAAGGTGAATATATACATGTATAGATAGCTGCAGCGTGGACCATCGAGGCTCATGCAGCAGATGCATCAAAGCCATCAAAGGAGAGCCTAAACAAGTCGCGTAATGATTACCAACGAGTTATCTTCAAAGGAAATAGCTATCCTTTGGTCAGGGGTCCTGCTGAGAACTATTTGGATTGGAACATTTCAATGCCCTCGACTCCATTATCCATTTGGAAACGAAAATCGCAAATCATCGGAGAATTACCCACGAAGGCCAAGTTCACCTCGTGGCTACGAGCACATTATTGAAATTGACCCATTGCGGGTTGCGCAACTTACACGACGATCCAATGCCACAATTCGACTGCCAAAACGGGTCATCCTAACGCGCACCTTGTAATTAGACCCACTTCATGAATCTGGGTGCAATGCTTGATGGCACTCGAGGAGCATCTTCGCGCTCTTCAGTGCACCGTTGAAGATCGAATCAGAAATCCCAAAAACACAATAGTAAACTTTGACACAATGTCGTCCAATGCACATTTCGAGTGAGATGTAATTATTCTGATAAAAGTACATGAACCATGCACCTGAAGAAATGGCACGTCTTAAAATATATAAAGATTTTAAGTCATTTCAAATAATTATATAGTCTGTAAATCAGCAATTGATGAATAGGAGGAATTTCGCAATTTTTTTCCAAATTAACTGCAGCTGAATTTTAACTTTAAAAGGCATTGAACACAAATTTGTGCATCTAACATTGCAAATTTATATACAGATGCAGGAATTCAACTGTACATACATTATATAGATTCGAAAATACGTTGTATAACAAGCAAAGTTACTAGTCTATAGCATAAGCCACTTATTCGGTATCTTGATACTGTGAACTATGTTACAAGTTTCTTCAAACATACTTTTCTTCGGTGTGGTAACAGTGTTTATACCGAGTGAAAGGTAGGTGATTTTAATCCCTCACCGCAGAGGTTATGCCCCCATCAACAGTGTATTTATCCGCGTAATACCAACTATATTTTTTCTTCAAAAAAGCAAGCTTGTTAACAGCCATTCAAGCATACCACCGGCTGACATCTTCAGATTTCGGGGTCTATATTACCCATCGCCTTATTTAGCAGCCGAAAAACATGGAAGGGAACGCAGTTTCTACACCTCGTACATTGGCAAGGAACACGGGATGAGCGCGGATGGACACGCCTGCCATCCGTTTTCGGGATGATTTATCAAAAATTTATATCGAAAACTTCTTGGCACTGACTTAAAGAAGCTAGAAAACGCGATTGAAAACGTTTAACATATACCTATAAATAATAGCAAGCTAGCGAGCAGAAGTCTGAAGTAGAAAAAAAAAAAAGTCAAGTAATTTTTTGAAGTTGAACTAAGCGAAATTCCAACAAGTTACAGATTAGTCGATTTAGCGGACAGACATGAAGAAACCCATTAATCACAACGGGAGGAGAAAAATTTAAATAGAAGCGTGACTTGCAATCCAAGCAGAAAAAGCCATCTTCGACCACGTTTTTCATGGCAAACTTTGGCTCGTTCTGCGTTCATGCTTCGAAGATGGCTGATAGATATCTCGGACAATCTGAACAGATTTTCAAATTGCGCTTCGCTTCAACTACGGAGATATTTATTAAACATGTTTCTCGTGTATCGGTAGCCGAGATCAGTCATTTCTGCGTGATGGTTCAAGCTTGATTCCTGCCAACGAGCTGTCTTAATGGGGCTGCAAACGCCCACGTGTTCACCCTGTCCCACACCGACCACACCACACTCTTATATACTGTATAGCTTCATGCTTGAGAAAAAACGATGTGTGGTCTGGAGACACCAGCAACTGGCCAATGACGAGTAATGCCCGGGCATAACGTCCCGGAGCAATATCTGCCATCTTAAACGGATGTCAAGCAGCAATTTAAAACGCATTAGGTATGCGAAAATAGCGCGCATAAATACGAGAAGATGGGGGCGAAATAGTTTTGATAACAGAAATTACGACCCACGCCATGAACAAACGGGTTAAGAGGATGGGCCGAAATGAAGAGTAACCTTCTGCGGGCAAGCGACTTACATTGCGACACGAGGACATTTCACTTTTCATCAGGACAGTGGCTTCGGGTCACAGACACGTCCTCCAACACGTTTTTATGGCACCCTGTATAATTCTTGTCCAAAAAGCAATGAACGATATACGAGGTGTCAAAGAATTTATCAATGAACGCTCCCTAGACTCAGTGAAATGGTACCCCAGGGAAGCAGGGTTCCAAATGTATGAACTGCATTGGAGCCTCTGATGATAGCCAAGGGGATTTAAGAACTACAGTATACCAAGATGAAGATGCGGCTTTTGCAGCTTATTTATTTGGGCAACGCAGTGCATCTTTTTCGATGTGATAATCACGTTTTCATGCAAATATTGCAAATGCTATTCCGTACTTACATTAATTATTCAAATTCAATATTGTACATCTGCCAGCTTCTGTAGTCCTGCTTGCATCTTAACCACCATGGAACGTATCCCAATGATAAAAATGTCTCGTACTGCAGGCGTTCCGAACTCAATTACAAGTCCTGGAGAGTGGAACAAGGACACTTTTAATTACCGATATACGCTGTACATGTAATGGACGAAAGATTGACAACAACAATTACATGTATACGCACTAAAAGAATTTTTTGTTAAATAATGGTATGGTAATACTGTAAATACTTCTGCAATTACGTATGAGATATATAGCTGGCCTTGAAACAACACATTTTCTTCATTCATTTTTCCCCCAGTCATTTCCACTTGAAAATTATTTATTAGCGACATCGATTGTCCTAAATACAAACATACCAATAATTTCTAAACGCCAACCATACTGCGCGCTGACGGAAATCATGGCATAGTTCTGTTAAGTTGAACTTGGCAATTGAAAATATGAAAATATTTAAGGTTTTGAACCTTGTGTCAAGGTCCCTATGATTAACTACCATTAATGACTACAGTATACGAAAAGTGATTAATGACCAGGGACTTTGAGATTAATCTCAAGTGATGCTTGATTTCGACGGACGTCCTTCATTCTTTCGGACCCTTATTTCTGATGAGAAAGGAAAATACTCAGTAACAACGAATAGTACAGTACAATACAGTAGGCCAACTTTAATCTGAAATTCCAAAAAAACAAAATGCTCCCCATTTCGTGTGAAAAATTACACGTCTGTTCCTTATGGCTCAATATAGACTTATCATTGTGTATATACATGTACAATAATACAAGTATTGGAAAATTACAAAAAAAAATCGACATCCAAGTCAGTTTTCAAGCATTTCGGATAATGGATACTCAACCTGTATTAACCACATTTTTTATTATTAATACTGGAGAATATACATGTAGCCTAAGTACATGTAATAATAAGTACAAATGTTTTTTTAAAAATAAAACTCGGTTTGCCAAAATTTGCAGAAGTAAAGACCAGAAAAAAAAGAACCAATCGAAGAAAGCGCTCGGGTGAAAACTGCATTTTTAGAAACGAAAGTTTTTGGCAGTGGCAAAAAAGTCAGCAGGGAGGTAACAGCAGTGCAATGTCACGGTATAATGGGCCTTCTGGACAGTATCTGGACCCCTATATGCAATGACCCTTTGCATCCAAGCTCAGCGATGCAGAAGGGTAAAGACGCTGAAAAATATCCAGCAGTGCATACCACCCAAGGTGACCCATCATCATTCATAGTGGGCAGTAGCAATGTCCCTGAGGTAGCCAGTTTTTGTTTTTGGTAGGTCATTTAGTCATAATGTTCGAATAATGCTGAGCAAATCTAAAATCAATGTTGTCGTATTAAATGATTTAAGCAACAACATACATCTATTTGGTTATACATGCTATACTGTAGATAAAACATTGAATATTCAGGCATTTTAGCAAATGCGACATTTTACATTACATGCAACATGCAGTTTCAGTGAAAATCAACTGATAGGTGTACGCGTATATACTGTAGCATTTATCTTTTAGAAGTGACTGGGCTTGTGCTCCAAGAACAGAAGTGACTTATGTCTTGTGACCAGTCTGCTTGTGAGTTGTGTTAGCTTCCAACAACAGAAGTGACTATAAACTCGTGTTCTAATGATAGAAGTGATTAAGCATTTGTTTCAATTACGTAAATGACTGGCCTAGCGTTCCAAACGATTGGTATTGTGTTAAGTTTCATTCATCCGGCCCATCGATTTCACAGAGAAGAGAAATGTCAAACAACGAGGAAAATATATGCTCCGCACTTAAAAACGAATTTAGGACAGGCCAATTTCGGTTATTTGGTGACGATTACCCACGAAATTTGAACTATTTTCTCCTAGGGTGGCATTCGTCATGCCAGGCCATTAAAACGACGCTTATGTTTTTTTAGGATTGAAGTTAACGTAACACACTCAGAAACCCGTGAAACAGAAGGGGAAGAATTTGTCGTACATCAAAATTAAACATCCTCATGTGTCGCAGTTTTCTTCGCAGTTGGAAAAGTAACCTCGAAATAAGAAGTGTACATAACGAGACTCAGGTGTTGTCCCGTTCCACGCGATGCAGATGTTTAGCATCCGAAATATTTGGTCGGAAACTGTTCGGTGCACAAGACCCTATACACGTTCCAGTGAGGTTTCGAAAGCATAAATCTCTAAGGAAAAATGCAGCTAGAACAGCGGAAGTGATAAAGCTTCACTTTAAAAAAGAAAACACGACGACGTAATAAAAATTGCATCTGCTGTTGTCTATTTCGGTGTTAGGCCTCGCAGACCTACACCAGAAAATAAAAACAAGTTGGGAACACATGCAGCCGAAAATCCGAATAAAAAATGGTCGGATTACGTCCCGGCACAAATTTTGGCAACGGTTTCAAAACCGTATAACTCACCAGTTAAAGCAGCTCCGTGTTTTCGATTGAAAAGTATATGGAGCATCATTAACATAATGACTGATTTGGGAATTCCTCGGCGAGATGCAGGGGCTTTTGGTGAGGGACGTTGAGAAGGAACCAGATCTGGTTTCCTTGGAAGTCTCGGAGCCTTCCAAGATGCTGCATCTCTGGAAGACCGTGCAGATCAGGAGGAAATAAGGTTCAACCAGCTGTCTGAAGATGTGGTCAAGGGGGATTTCGGATTCCTAGTTAGAGGTTCGTGCCAGAAATTTGTAGGGTCATCAACGCGGTGCTTGCTCGTCTTAACGAGAACAACGTTATTCGGCGAAAGTAGGGGGTCTTCAGCCGAAAAAACGAGGACAGCTGTTGATGAGCTCGCTATAAAGTGTAAAGTAAATGTCGACTTCAATTTGAGGGATAATCAAGATTCCGTTACCCTTAAGTCTAATAATAAACATAAGCTCCGTAACGAGATTTTCGATGGAACCAAAAAGAAAAATCGTGTTTGGCAACGACCTCTAATGGATGGAAACAAAAGCTCATTTAGTGAGGGAATGGACCACAGGTCCGACAAGATATATTACTTATACTTGTACTTGCAAATGGTTGGTATGATCCCCAAGAAAAAAATGGCTTTACACCACAAGTATAGAATTCCTTGCGAATATCGAAGGAGAAAACGGATACCTTTCTGAGTAAGGAATTGTTACAAAAAGAGTTTTTCCCTTTACAGCATGTCGTTTTGACTGAATATACATGTATACTGTACATGTAGAACTATAAACACTGTAAGAGCAACACTATTCCTAAGTATGTCAGAGACTACACTAAAATTACCATGGATACATGTTCTAGCTTTTAGTCGGTGATTGGATGAAAACACCCACGTGATGTCAGATCTTGCGTTGCTCTGAATATGGTTCATTCGAAAACCTTGGATTCCGCATTTATTTAACTAAGGTTATAAAATATGTTATAATATCTGTTACAAAAATATGAAATTTGTAAGTTGCAATGACTAACAACTGCTTTAAACATGCAGCGCTTTTATTACAAACTATAAAATGTATACCAATTTGTGCAAATCACCGCCAGCCATGGCACTCTTGTCAATTGTCAAAATAAACAGACAAAAGATTACAAAGTGATTCAATTTGTCGATAAGTGCAGATTATACTGGTTTTGACAGGCTTGGCAGCGCATTGCCTAAAAATAAGCCTTCGAAGAAAAAAAAGCGTGCATGCAGTTCTTGTAAAAATCGATCAAACGCTGTTATAAACTTTCATCATTAAGACCTATTTACAGCATTTCCAATTTTTTTCCCTTAAGAGTTTTATCCAATCATACTTTCATCGTCCTTTAGAAAACTTGAAAGTTAGTTTAATAATTCTGTACGACCCAAAAAATAAGAGGCCAGTATAGTCCTAAAATTTCTGACAGAGACAAATGTTGCTAATAATGTCAGCTAGAATGTATTACTTTCCAAAACTAAGTAAAACTCGATGTTCCGCGAAGCATTTATTAGAGACTACCGTGTATGAGAAAAACGCCGGATTTTATATGTACACATAGACACGTGCGAGTCTATTTATAGATTTTCCCCTAAGCCAGATCCTGGTCTTAAGACGCCAGAAAACCACAAGCATCGTCTCTTTCCGGTGTATTCAGAATGACTCTACACGACTTCCGATTTCACTTCCGGCCATCCTTCTCTTAAAGATTCGAAGAGAGTGAAAGAGGAAAAAAAAATCCCGCCAGGCCTACATTAAAGCTCTTTAAGTTTCAAAATAATGTTATTTATCCAGTTCTGGCCTGGAATCCTACGGCGCCTAGCAGTGCAATTGCCATTGCAGCTATAGAATTATTGCTCGGCCCAGTCTAATATTACCGCCCCTATATTTTTAGAACGACCTCCCAGCGAGATATATCTTCGTTTTTATATGATTCCGACAAGCACATTATTATTGTAAGTCAAACAAATTGAAGCGTCTAGGCGCTGGACTCTTTTATTGGAAAACGATTCTCCCTGTAAGGAAATACATTTCTCAGACTCCGGATCACTTTCTACACAGTTCTGGAAGGTCTTGATCGAGTATAAAATGTACAAACTCCATAAAAGAGTTTTCGAGACAGAAACTATACCTCAGAGCTATACGAATATAACTGACTCGAAACGAGGGTACGGGTTGGACCTCTCTGCATTGGGCGACGAAACACCGGATGAAAGGTGCCCAACTTATAGAGGGGCTAACCTTTTGAAAAATTGAGAGAAAAAAAAATTACGTCTTTGATTTATAAGGTTAAATTGTGTTGGAAAAACGGTATTTATGACGAGTTTTTGTCATAAATTCCATGTGTAACAATGCAAGCGTGCTTTAAATTTTATAAATTTATCTTCGATCTATACGATTCATTAGCATATCATGTAAGAGCAAGGAGCCTAAGAATGCGTGAACATACGCGAACAAAACTGTCAATTTACGAAATATTGCAAACAAAATTAGATACGAAAACTGTCCCATTCCATACAAATTGTTGAATACATGCATGCACATTACATTCAAGCGTTTATTGTACTTTGTCGGAAGTAAATTTTGAGGTGTAACCTGTGAGGTAACATTTGAAGAAATTACAAATAAAATGTTAGCATACTGACCAATTGTCCCTGGACAATTATGGAAACGTTCATTTTGGTACATGTTGGCATTAATAATACAATTCCAAATACGGGTATGTATGTACAATCAGAGATACCAGAATGGCATTTCGAGCATCAGTGAATTTCCAAGCCTAACTTATAGAGGTGCATTGCAGATATCCCAAAATCGGAGGTAGGAGAAAAATGCTACACAAAACACGTTTTCCATCATCATTTTCGTAGTCGGAGGTTGGGTCCGGCCTGGAATATATTTTACGACAAAATACATATATATATTCTGTTATACGATTCCTGGAGGCTACTTTCCAAGTGCACTGTCTAAACCTTTTTGCACGAATTCTCCGTGCCAGCCTTCATTTTACAGTCAAAGCATCGTTTCCCATGCGGTCGTAAAATGCATGAAGTAATAATTGTATTTCGGGGATTGAAGGCAGACGATAAAGATTGAAAAATGCTATTTGTTCAAATTTAAAAGAGATGGCGTAGCGCTTAAATTCCTTCGTGATTTTATGGCTTAATCTAAGAAATGGATTTATTTTCATAAAACAAAGGATGGCGATATAAAGATCCATGTGCAATGTAGGCTACAGTATGTATATACGGACATTAACTTTTCCAGACATAAAGATATTAATAATAGATTAGGCACCGAAGAAGATGAAGACGAATTCATCTCCTGGCATAATATAAATAATTTGCCTTTTCCAATTAAGCAATAGCACGCATGCAAGAACATCGACCATCGCTTAATTATAATTAACGAAACACAAAATGTTAGACAAATCCCCAAGCTTCCCAACCTGAATAAGTTCAACTGCTTTATTTTATAATGAAATTGCGGGTGTTGTTTATGATAGCATTTTTTTTAACAAATGCATGCATGCAGTTGGCAAGCTTGAAGTTATCGCCTTGCCCTTACTACATAAAGTACACACATATTATATTTTATAGAATTTTGTTCTGGGAAAGCTGCATTCTGGTTATTTCAAACGGCCATACGGGGCGATAACGAAATATATATGCATCTATTAAAGTATAAAACTGCATGCACTTTTGTAATATGTAAGAATAATAAACTTAACAAGTTTCTTTCGACAATCTTGTACCACAGTAAAATTGTGCTTGTATAGGCCTACACATTAGCATTCGAAACTGAATGTAGGCCTACTACTTGTATATTAAAATTATGGTTGGCTTATCAGCATACGGTATTATTATCCAACAGTTGTTTGCATGGGTTTGACGCCAACAGAGAAAAGCCAATACTTTTGAAACTACAGTATACTAGCCTACATATATTTATATTGTATATGTATACTGTACATATATACATATTCGATAGAAATAAGATCGGGATATAAGATTTCATTCTATAACTATTGATATTTCTCAAATTTCAAGAAAGAATCATTCTAATATTTTAAACACAAAACATTCTATATGTCCTATAAAGAAATGAGACGAAGTTTCAACGTACTCCCTACGCAGCAATTCCCGGATTTCCAATAACGAAAGGGGAAACTCCGAACTGTTGGTATAACGTTGCCTCTGCTATTATAATATTAAAATCTTATCTTTCAGACAAATTACACTAATCTTGGTAAAGAGTAGTAAAATTCATTCCGGGATGACGGAGACGACGTGGACTGGTGTACGTACGACCTCGCGACTATATACAGAAGCTCCCAGCCAGCATATTTTCCCATTATAACTCGTTGCCGAAAAATGTCGGGAAAAAAATTGAAATAAATTACTGGGTTTGAGCACATGCATGCGCAACCAGCAATTTATTAATATAGCCCAAACGACCCGGCATGCAGCGAGCGAGGGAGGATTCGAGCATCCACCAGTTTTGTGGATAATAAAATACGCCATTAATTTAAATAAGAAGTTATTGCTTAATTGAGCTCAATTTAATGATAATGTAGGCCGAGTTGTGACAATTATGCCATAATTTGAGAGGATGTAATTTCGCGTCGGAAATGGCGAAAAGGTGTTGCTTCGATGCGGGTTTTGCATTTTTTTTACAGCAATTAACGAGGTACAGGCGAAAAGAGAGAGAGAGAAGAGAAATAAACCTTTTATGAATCAGGGCCTTAATCGTTTCCACTTCATCGTTTCGCAGTGAAAGGAGTCTGAAGGTGCGAGCCCTTGCCACATAAGGTAGGAAATGTAACTCATTTGCCATTACCCCTTATACCCCCCCTCATTTCCCATATACTATATACGCCATACTTTATGTTCCTTATACGCGACTCAGCAAACCCCGTGCCAACTTAACGAGAGAAGGGTGTCCAATTATAACGCACCAACTGGCTGCCAAGAAGTTTAATAAGAGTGCATAGGGGCCATCAGATGGCCCCTTGATTGCCAGTTGAAAAACTCTTGGCTTTATTCCATCGGAATATGAAGATCGGTTTCTATAGAAAAGTGCCAAGCCTAGGATAATGCGTGGAGCATCGTGGATGGCGTCTCCTAATGATGGCTTCCAGAGTTGGAGGTATCCATCCAGGGCTCGTAAATCAAAAGAATTAGCCTATAATCATTACGGCTATGATAATTTCTTCATTATCTTCTCGGTGAAATGTCGGTGCGAAAACGTCTCGGCGGCACCAGCGCCGCAAAAATAATGCAACGGCGCTCCCCATGACGACTTCTCCGTTATTGATTGCTTCTTATGATATTCCCCATTTCTTGGCAGCGTGCACCCACTCGCTCAACTCCGATATTGTTCCCGTTTATCACCAGCAACAGCGGTGGGATATGTAGGAAAAAAAGCCCGGAGATGATGATGGAGGGGGGTGAACATTCAAATGGCATCTTATCCGAAGAGGCAGCGTTGCTCGTAAAATTCACTTCTGAATTCGGGCTCAAAAATGCGAGGGGTTGATGGGAAGCTGCGCGCACAAACGGTAAACCATTACGGTGAATTTACACGATGATACACTTTTGATGAAGAAGTCGGAGTCGTGTTACAGTAACGCGTTACCAACGGAGAACAGTTCGAAACGAAACAATGGACTCCCTCATCATCAAGGAATACGATGTTTTCAAACGCTTTTCTATCATGCAGTAACACCGTACATGTATATTGCGGTGCAGGGCCTTACATAATATATACAGTGTATTGTGGGGCCTGGAATACCAACATTGAAATTCATCATTGACTATATAGCAGCTGAAAGACGCAACACGTGCATATAGTGCACTATTGCGGCGATAAACTGTTGAGAATACTTTTGAAATGTTTACTGTAGAGTTCATTAATAAACATATATCGTATACCAGACTAGTATACAAGTCATTGATGGGCAGTATGAGCGAAAAACAATCAAGGATTCAAACGTTATACTAAAGGCTTTGCAACGTCCCAGTTTGACGTCACATTGTAAACATGTAAACTTCACAAGATGCATCATACAGTAGATGACGCTGGGTTTGAAAAGCATCCATATCGGAGATAGGTTGTTTTTGGAGAAAAAAAAGCCTTCTGGGGGACTATTCCCCCTTTCCCTGTCAGATTGCGCGAAAAATAACGCATGACGATCAGATTTTCCAATCGTTCAAGACAATACTGCAACGTAATGAGATCCTCGAATCCACGTACATGTGTGCATGTACTACAGTATAAGAAATATGGTTTTTTTTTTTGTATGAATAATTTTCTTGGGTTAATTTTGATATGATAGATAATTCTTTAAATATCTGAGACAGGCAAACTTTGAAGCCTCGAAGATTTGTTCTTGCAATACCTAGATGTATTGCTAGTTTCATGTGATTGTCTCATGCTTATGCGCGAATTTCTATATATTTCCATATCAGGCAACCAGCCAATATCTTTGAGTGGCTTTTACTATGCCAACTCTCATACCGGGACGTTTTGAATTATACTGTCCTTCATTTAACTAGAGAAAAACAGAATAAAAAAATCAAAACAGCTGTACCATAGATCCCTTGCAAAATCCCGATTTGATGCCATAACGTGAACCCTGCAGTTGCACAAGCTGGCATTGCAAGGGACTTGGCAAGGTTCTATATTGGAAAAGATTTTCACAAATAATGAACACGTATGTAAATTCTAAAAAAAATTCAAGAATGGCCAATGTATAGAACTGATATATAAACATGTTCACACGTTTGTACTACACAGCGTCTGCCTTGTTTCTTTACGTTGAAAAAAAGATCCAGGAGAAAACCAATATTAGCAAAGATGATAGAAAGATAAAATTTCATGATGCCCACCTTTATTTATCGAGAAAAGGTTGTTCCTTGTCCTTGGACATGCAAAGTACGATGATCTTCAT
>JAQGBX010000075.1:0-52106 GCA_034698745.1 Megaphyllum sjaelandicum
TCTGATTTAAATTGAATGATGATCCCCTCTGCCACATGGTACTATGTACTGACTGCAGAGTAAAAAATAGAATAGAAATAGAATAGAATAGAAAATGACAACCTTCTCCTCGAACAATATCTCTCAACATTCAATGAAACCAACTTATGGTATTTCTTCAGAACAGTTAAAATCTTCCATAGTTTGATAGCCTTTGAAGAATCTTTATAGTAGCATTAAAGTATATTTCTAAACTAAACTTCACTAATTTATCTAACTGTAAACATATCATACAAAAAATGGAAATAAAATAATTTCTTCAGAACAGCCAAAACCTCCATACTGTAGTTCGATAGCCATTAAATAATCCTATAGTAGTATAAGAGTATTCCTAAACTTAACTTTACTAATTTATCTAACTGTAAACATATCACACAAAAATGGAACTAAATTTTATACAAAATCTGCTAGCGAGGCTAGATCCTTGATGCGGTTTTTCTTTCTTCTCGGACTTCACATTTAGCCGTGCTTCGCTGGTTCTCCTAATGCTGCAGCCAGTTTCTTGGTTACTATCTCCGGAATCCGGATTGCCAAAGTCGAGACCGGGCTTGGCACCGACCCAGTGCATTTGTCACGTGAGGCTTATCAGCATCAGCGAAAGGCTCTATCGGGTTAAGGCAGGCGCACTGGTCGTGTACACCCAACGGTTGGGATCCGTACTATAGCTGATAAAAGACGGTGCCTCCTGGCCGTTTCTGAACCACCTTTTACTGGCTGACAACAGAAAGAGATAAAGTGATCTTCTCGTGTTTTCTTTTTTATCCATCTCTTTTCTCGCAAGGCTGGCTTGGCGGAACGTGTAAAATGGTCTCGAGCTGACCTTTTCGTTCCGCAGTCGTCAACCTCGCAACGTTGAGCCACCGTCACGGAAGACAGGCTGATGGCACATCAATCTTGTTCGGAGGACCTCGAAAGAGGGCCACCGGCAAGCACCGTAGACGCTTCATTGAGATGCAGAGTGGTGCGTGATAAACTGTCGCTCCTGTTGGGAATGCTCGCTCATTCCAGACATCATCTTCAGTTTCCTTCCATGGACCCGATGGCACAACTTGGTCATAAATTACCGGGAGGCTTGGCCTGCCTGATTTTTCGCGATAGGCTTCTTGTGCATGGACGAGCATCTCCAGGCCGGATTTGAATATCGAATCCTTGCATCATTGGTGCGTTTTTCGGTCCTGTGCATGCATGTAATTGAAGCCTGCATCTTGCAGTAATCCCCGGGGTGTTGGTGCCTGAACCCTTCAACTTCTGAAATGACGACTCGCCCTTTTCTTTCCTTATTAAATTCGTGGTTACTTGGGCCTCAACGCTTTCGAGCAGTTCAGTGGACATTACAGCTGTGACTTCAGACAGGCTTGAATCGCTCACGCATGCTTATAAAAATGTGATGAACAGTGATGCAGAGTAGCGGAAGGTTGGACAAAGTTTTCATATCAAATGGTCTATAACTCACAGAGTTAAACCATTTGACTAATTGACCAATGCATGTCGATAGTTAGCAATTGCACGTATTCAGTTCCCGGTTGTTCACATACATGTGGGTGAGACGCACCGACTAGTCGACTTTTAAAAGTTGGATCATTTTAATCAATATTTAAGGTCTTATAAATTCTAGAAACTGATTTTTTTTGTGGTAAAGATTCCATGAATAGTCACAATTGAGGTGACTACAATTTATTTGGCGTGTCCAAAGATAAGGCATGTAGTTACAAGTAAATAGCACCTTAACTTGCAATCACTGCTTGTTTAACAGCTGGCAGTCGGTATTTTTACCCAGAGGCGTCTAAGGAAATAACATGTGAATATTAGAATTATATGTAACTAAGGCTAGTTGTATAGATACTGCAAGCTTAGTCCACGTGTGATATTGAAGGTGCATGGTTGTGAGTTTGCATGTTTCTGAAAATCACACGTTCTCACTGTTAATGAAATTATACTGGTTAATTTGTCCAGTGTTGTAAGATGGAGATGTAAATGTTGAAAATGGAGAGAATTAATTTCTTCAATGTTGTTTGATATCCGGCTATTAAAATTAGGTGGTTTCAGAATGGCCAAGCTTGCATGCCATATATACCTATTACTCAAATACACCAAACGTGGTATTGCAGACGCTTACCACCACTATGCGACACTGGTTTTCAAGCGACTGGTAACAAGTTCAACGTGCTCCTACCCTCGGTGTATATTCTTGTTTCTTTCTAATACAGTAATACTGTGTGTGTGCAGTATAAACAATGCATCTCCTGCGCCACATTCTCTAAACTGGCTGCAAGATTTGCCACGCAAATACTCCACGGATTGCTGAATGAATAGCTGTTGGCCTTCCACGATGAACTTTTTTTTTTCCGTACGCATAAGTATGAACCGTAATCTCCTGAGAAATCGTTTCTGTTTCTCCCAGCAATCGCCCGTAGGTGTTTTGTATATATGCATAATGGATGGGCCTGACAAGCTTGGTGCTTTTTTTCTTTTCTTTTTTTTCAATTGCCCCACTTGCCCAGCGTTGAAAAATGGGACCGTGGCGTTGCATTTAAGCACGTGTCACTGGCTGTCTTTATACACAGACCTGTCAGCGCCCATGCAAAATGAATGCGCAGATATACTTTATACCCGAGCGCTGTATATATTAAACTCAACCTGAAGAGTTGTCAGTTTCAGTTATCCTTATGCTTTTACACGCGAGCTGAGCCTTTACTTAACGCCACTTATCCGATAACTTAGCCCAACCCATCCACGGCATCCTGTTCTCCGGATGCAGTTTTAAATGGCAAGACAAAGGACAGAGCGACTAAGTTTGCAGGAACGATCGATTATTTTACAGGCTTTTCATTTTTCAATGGAATTGCTAACTCCGAGGGGATGCTCGCTGCTTCTTCGTGTTATTCTTATTACTGAGGCATACGTGTACATATTGCACCCACCCAAAGATCCTCTGTCAATTCAGACGAGTATTGCTCAGGAAGGTAAGAACCCTGCAGGCTCTATTGATTGCGCTGGATGCTTGCAGCATTCTGCAGAGTAATAAGCGCCCTGTTGCAACCGTGCATTTAGCACGTGACATTTTTTTCTTCTCTTGGAAATGACTTTCCTTTTTTGATGGTCTGGTCTTTGAAGGAAAATAATATGACCCGAATCGTCGGAAGCAGTCTGTGAAACCTTCCGGAATGATGTAGTTTAAATTCGGATTATGGCTGCGAATTCTTCAGTTAATTAAGTTGTACTTCAAAGGCCTAGGCTCGAATGTGCTCTCCCTGGAACGCTCATTGCGTTTGGTTTGAAATGCATTTCTCCTTTTTTTTTTCTTACAAAAGTTTGTGCGTCGTGGATAAATGATGTGGCCAGAATCGCTGGAAGAAGTCTGTGAAACTTTTAACTGGTGGAATGATGCGGTTTAAATTTTGGATCGTGGCTATAAATTCTTCGGTTAATTATGGGGCACTCCAAATGATTCGTACGGATCATTTAATTGGCACATTGATAATGAACTTTAGCTATTTAATGTCAAGTTTGACAAACATGCAAGACCAACATTCCTGTTATGGCACCACATGCTTGATCCATGACATCAAATACGACGATTTCGTTGCTTGCTTGGTGTTGCTTCGCATAGTCAAAATTAGCCGATCGTGTCAATTTAGACAGAATGAAACCAAAAATCCAGTTAGAACAGTACATGGTTCGTCCATTATTGGAAATTGAGCGTTCATACTACTCAGCATTTGCTATTTGGTGCCAGTTTTGACAAACCAAACCGAAATTCCTAGTGGCATTAGGATAGGAGCACAGTGAGGAACTTGTTTCCAGTCGCTTGAAACAAGTTCAATGTGCTCCTACTCTTATGCATGATCTTTACTCGAGGTTCACATCGACACGCTTCTCGGTGAACAGAGTGTAACATGTCCACCATTTTCTAGTTTTATTTCCAAATCCAATTGACACCAATTGCAAACAAGTGGTCCATCGCTGCCTCACAGGAATACGCTTATCTTTTTTTCCAGGCTTCACTCGTGCTTTAACGATGGCAAATTGCCTCAATTGTTATTTCTCGAGCGTCTGACGCGCTCTCCAGGAGCTCTTATTAGCGGGATAATTAGCAAGCGTGATAGTTGGGTTAGATTAGCCATTAGTGTAATGCGGGCACTCGGAGTCTGGCAAATAATCTTCCCGTATCATCATTAGCAGATTATATTTCCTCTCCACGAAACGGAACCCTGCTTTTCCAGGGATTTATTCGACTGCTATTGAAAACAGGCCCATAATTTTCCCGGCTATCTGGAGGAATAAACGCGCGATGTCAGTGGCCTGTGTCAACATCCCAAAAGCAATTAAAATCCTGCGTGCTGCGGAGACAAGTACGTGAATCATGAGGTAAAAGCTTTTAAAATTCGTCTGTTTCAAGTGGAAAAAATTCTGGAGATGAGGGATTTGAGACTGTCATCTTCAGCTTATGTCAGTGTGCAGGACGAAGAATATGCATTGTAGCATTGTATATCAACATACTAAAGCTTGTATCCTAATAAATTTTCTTGACAGAAAAAAAATACATATAAAAATCTTCTGTTCTGTTCCACTTTTGTCTCCATTCCTGTCGAGATTTGCGGAAATGAGAACAATGAGAATTTCATTCAGTCTTTTTGAATATGCAAGTTTAAAAACTCAGGTCCCTAAGAAGCTGTGTAGTTGAACTTGAGGAGCTGTAATACCATTCTGCAGCACTGATTCTGCTATATACATGTACATGTATATAAATTGTAGTAAACCACGATTAATTTGACAACTTCAATTGTCTTAGAAGAGTTGCTAAACCAATCGGGTGCCTTGTGAAAATCGTCCTTCTTTTACAGAGTTTTCTTTCCAATGACGTCAAATCCATCCTCATTGCATTTCTTACTCACATTGTGAAAATGTTTTTTGGTGTTTTTTTTCATATAAAAATTCGAAATAATGAGTATACATGTATAGTTAGTCATTGCACCCATTTCAATGCCCGTATAAATTATTTTATTTTTGGTGCAATGTTGTTATCAGTTTCAAACTTCGATATATCCTGCCTTCACGTAATCATTTTGGTCGAGTTGAAGTTTTATAGTAATTATTAATGCTTGGAATGTTTACCTCTTTTATTAATGTATTTCATTTCTCTATTTTAGATAGTGGACTGGTAAAAATCCCTGATAAAACTGATTAAAAACAAATAAGTCCCTTTTTTTTCAGGAGCATGCCTTCGCTTCACCTCGATGCTTTAGCTTTTTCTTCAATTAATATTTTCAATTTTTTTCTTTCCTAGTTTGAACTTCGATTAGTCGCCTCTGATAACCTTAATGAAAACTTTACTACTGTGATTATCCACGTTAAGGACGTCAATGACAACCCTCCTGTCTTTGATCGCCCTACCTATCAAACTCAAATTATGGAGGAAGATGGCCGCAACCTCCCCAAAAGAGTGCTACAGGTCATTGCCTAAGTCCTCTCTTAATATACAAACCACTTGTTAGCGAACGTTTCTGGGAGGGTTGCAGCAACTTCCGAATAATGTAATCGGTGACAAGTGTTTTTGAGCTTATTGCATTAAACGGTGGTTGGCGCAAGCTGTCATTAGAAAACAAAGCATCGTTTGTTGTCTTTTATGGTTTTCAGGATCGCACGGGATATTGAGAAAGTAATTTGTGTAAGTTTTCTCTTATATAGATATTGTGACGTTTGTGATGTCCAGTCCAGTGGCATGTTTCTTACTTAATTTTTAGCACCTACATGTGTAACCGTCATTTGCCTGTCAAACATCACATACTCGTTAGTGTTGATGCGCATGTCATGCCGTCATTTTGTTGTTTTGTTTGTTTTGAATGATCCTTTAAATGCATCCTTGTGCACGCATTGTAGTTTGAACTGACCCTGGTGGCGTCGGATAGTCTGCTTGAGAGCAACACGTCTGTCATTATTAATATTTGTGACATTAACGATCTGGAACCGATGTTTGAGCAGCAGGCTTATGAAGCAACAATTCTGGAAGAGGATAGTACTGGACTGCCTAAGAACGTAGTTAAGGTGAGAATGCATGAGCATGTTTGAGACACCCATGGATTATATTTTGTCATTATTATTCTTGACAGATTATTCCTGTATTCTGTCAAGAAAAAAAAAAGCTTTGCATGCCCTACATATTGTACATGTACCTGGTATTTTTCACTTCTAAGATCTGTTTTTTTTTTAATATCACTGCCTTCTTTCGCATGTTTTTGCACTTCTGCTTGGTCGTATAATTTTGCAAGGAATCTTTGGATCTTATTGTAGAACTAACTTTAAAGGCTTCTGGCTAACCGTAAGTAGCTCTATCTACAGTATATCTGTTCGAAAAGTTGACATTCACTGGTGCGTTACGCCTACAAGAGCCACTTCATTTGAATAATCATATTCATTACATTTTAATCCATATTTGAAGTTCTCCAAATCCTACTCCCTCTGGTTTTGAATTCTTCTGTTTTTCTACCCCGTGTTATCGAATCGGCTTAGAAAATTACTAAAAGCATTAAGTATACATGTATAGAGAGTAAGCCTACTCTGTTTGATGTCTGAGTATATACATGTATACTGTATTTGCATTCAAGAGACGCAGTATATTTGATAAATAATTTACCGACTGGAATTGAGCTTATCTATAGAATGCCTATTGGAAATTTAGCCTCCTGTCTTTGTTGATACCATTTCTGGTCTAGCGTTTTAAAAACAACCTTTTACTTCAGCAAATGGCCTTTCGTGATCTTTCGTATCAGACGCTGTTTAAATTACTTTGGAGCTAATTCTCCTAGCAATGCAAAAACATCGATTTACTACATTATAATACTTCATGGAGAAGTTGTGCGTTTATGCATTCTTATAGAAGTATTGGACTTCAATGTACATGTACAGCAGAGAAATGGATGGAAAATGTCTGAACCACAGTAAATAAGCACATCATAAATATGAAAAATATATGATAATGGTTTGGCTGATGAATACTTTGAAATTCTCTTCAAGGTGTTTACGCTCTAAAACTGTTTCATTTGAATATAAAAAATGGATCTTGCCAAGTGCACTATAGCGTAAATCTGTGGTTATCAACTTTTCTCTAAAACATTTTCAAACTTTGAGTGGTATTCGTGATTTAAGGATATTTTATGGTATTTATTTTATGATCGTACACGCCCAAGTCTAGGCTAATTTATTTATATCTTTAGTATTTGTGAAGTAGTTATTATTTATTTGCCAGTTGTTTGGTAGGCACACAATTTTACCGTCTTCTTTCGGTTTTATAATCTAAGATTTTATTGGACTGTGGTATACAAGCTCACATCTCCTTAAGAAATTGCTTGCATGGGGCAATTTCTATATAAATATTCGGTAAATAAAATATTAAAAGAATAAAATAAGTAATTTCATAGTTTGGTATTCTGTATGCCAGAATCGCAGAGCGATCAATTTTTATTGTAGTAAATTATTTATACTGCCTATGTCAATTTTCAGAAGAACGTTCTCTAGCATTGGCTTTTTTTGTCGATATATTTATTTGATATTATTTATACTGCTTATGTCAATAAGATTGAGTTTTTATTTTTTAAGTTAGTTCAGTTTTATTTTCAGAAAAAAACTTTCTTTAGCATAGGCATTGTTTGTCGATATATTCGAAAGCGTATACTGTATTTTTACCCATTTTCTAAATGGAAATTCAGCAAGGAAATATTGGCATATTATTAAATAAATAAGCCAAATACGATTAATCAGAGTTCAAAAAAGCCTTAAGAAACATTTTTTTTACTGTTTGAATCGCTGTTATAAATCGATGCTAATAAATTAAATTTCTTCAAATAAGAAGAACCCAACGCATAATGTTATTTGAGTAATTGTTTACAGTTGTACTGTAGATATGTCGAAATATGTTAGTTTTTTACTGCCATTTAATGTCATTAGAATATAAGTTAACAAAAAAAGGTTTCCTGTTTGCACGTGTCGATTGCAGAAATATTTAATAAACTATAGTGAAATTTAGAAATAATTAAAGGATAGCTTTAACAAAATAAAAGAAATGGAAAATAAAGAACGTTTCTTGGGTGTGTACGAGCATAACTTTCGTGCTATTTGAACGACAAGCATAATTAACCAGGTTACTGAATTACACAAATTTAGGTGACAGCCACGGATGGAGATCGGGATCGGAAGCAAGACATTGTTTATTTTTTAACTGGTCAAGGAGTGGACGATACCGACAGCGCGAATAGTCGATTCGCGATCAACACCACCTCAGGGGAAATTTATGTACTTAAGGTAAGCTTGCGTTTGCTTTTGTCTTTTATCTTTTTTTTTCCAAAATTGCTTTTAAGCCTAGGGGGATGAATGATCCTTGTGTTTCATCCACAAGGATTATAATATGACTTAAGAGCTCAAGTCAGACGGATATAACGAATAGTAAATTTAGAATATGAGAGTGAAAATGTCAAATATGGATTGCATTCATTAACCAGGACATGTCCTTAATTGGAAAGCTGGACAATTACTTGTATAAGCGTCGTTTAAGTTTTAAAGCAAAGAGATGCTTGCATGTAATACCCTCGATAAATATTTAAGCCTCCACTTACTATACTGTATAATTAATTTACATACTGAAAATCGAACGATGCTTTACAATTTAATGATGGTGCCTTTGTGCAAAACCTGATTGATTGGCTATAGTTATTTAATATGCGGTTGTTGGTACAGCCAAAACCGCGTGAGTCATCCCAGTGAAGTACAGGCGTTGATGTCCAAACTCATGTCGAATTACCGGTTACATGCAACTTCAATTTAAAAATTGGAGATTTATTTCATTCGAAGAACAACTTGGTGTAGAACTATTTGAATCAAATTTATGGAATTAGTTCGTCTATTTAAATAAAGCATAACGTTGTTTTGTGGGTTGAAAGTCCCTTAAAAAAACTGGGGTACCATTGAATGAAAAAAGTTTTTAATTTTATTTCACATTTGAAGGAAAAATGATTGGGAAGAGCAGTTTACATTCCAGGCTCGTAAAAGCGAGCTTTTTTCTTTGAAGTATTGCTCTTTACATAGTAATAATTACGTTTCAAGATAGGTTTTATAATGTTTTGTATATACCTTCTCCATGGGAAATCCATTTTGTGTAGGAAATCCATTGCTTTTTCTGCAAGTCATTTCCAATTCGCTCGCATTACTTATCAAGTTGCATATTTGGTGAGATCAGTGCATTGTTACGTCTTATTTTGTGGCCATGGCAAAAGCTCCCATCCTCTTCTACCATGAGATACATGTATTTTCGTTCTGATGCTCCTATATATCCATCAGAGGGCGACACCGGGAAAAATACGAACTGTAGCAGTTCTCCATGGGGACTTTAGGGCGATCTCTGCCACAATAAGCACTAATTTGAAAATTTGAAGGAGAGTTCATGTCCATTTCTTTGAAATTTCTAGTTGTTTAAATGAAATTTTTCTGAGAAAAAAAGCAAGTCTCTAGACAGTTTGCAGGAATTACCGAATAATGGTATCCGTAAAAACTGAAATTGGACTCAGGATATTCACGTGCATGGTTGAAATTGGCATAATAAACAAATCACCGGGTTTTAGGGCTTGTTTTTTTTAGCCAGATTTCTTCGTGCGGTGTTTTATTTACGAGTTCTTGTTCGCCATTTCGGTAAGGCTATATTTTTGGCTTAGAAGCGTGTTTATTAGCCCGTCGAGAAATCATTCGCTCGTTCAGATTTAGATTACAAGGCGTATATTGGATCCCAGACGCCTTTGCTTGGGTTTTATTTCATAATACGATGGGGTAGCCTTCAGCCAGGGAGGCATTCCAAGACAACTTTGTCTGCTAAAGGCTATTTCGTTTCGTAGAAATGCAAGACGGACTTAATTCCACGAGCAAGGTCTCTGGACACACCTTTAATTCGGTGTCGAAAATTGCATAAAATATGGGCTATCGCTGTTGTGGGATGAACTAACCTAAAATTACCTTGTTATTCGTCATACTGTGGGATTTGAAAGCATGAAAGCTTGAATTTACTTCAGCAGACAGTAGACCTGTGTCAAGTTTGAACGTCCACATTTGGTGAGAACTTAAGCCAAATGGCTTACTCTTCAGAGATCGTGGTCTCCGTAGTTGCTTATTTGGTGTTACTATCAAGTAGTTTTTTTTCAACAAGATTTCAAAAATTAAAGGACTAAATTTTCAACGATTAAGCTGGCCTGGTCAGTTGTCAGATTCCCAAAAAACTTTGCAGCGTGGAATATACACGCAAAACTACTTGTATATGGAAGATTATAGGTGGTAGGCACATCGCACATTTGGATAATGTTACAATTTAATTGATAACAATTGATCTGAATCGTATAAATGCAATATAGAAAAATGTGGAATGGCTATTACATATTGGAAAATGCAATAATATTGTTACTGGAAGAACACCTTAGATTTCGCATTATAGTTTAGGATATCTGCATGTATTGGGTCAAAAACATCTAAGTTTGTATATTTTCTTTCGATCAAAACAACTTAGTTCTTGTTTTTCAAAATCAACTTGTTGGCTCAAAGTTGAATGCATGTTCCAAATGCTATCTTGTCTTTTTCAATTAGTTCTCTAGGGCGTCTCTAGAAGCACTTTCAAAGATGAGCAAATGCTCTGTAATCTCACTGAGAGCTGAAATATTCCTGTAAATTTATATACAAATAGCGTATGGCAATTCCCTTTGTTGCAAAACGAAGTTAAAAATATTACCTTGAATAATCCGTTTAATTTCAAAAAAATTGGTAGAGGTACCATGTATAATTTCTGCTTTTCGATCTGTGCTCTTGTTTATAAAGTCATCAAATTGTAAAGAATCGTTCGATTTTCTGTATGTAAATTACTTATACAGTATAGTAAGTGAATTCTTGAATATTTATCGAGGGTATTACATGCAAGCATCTCTAATACATCTCTTATATTTCCCAGCTTTCCAATTAAGGACATATGATTAATATTACGATCCGTGACCAATTCAACTCAGTACCCAAAAGTCAGGAGACAAATGGGGGATCGAGCCCATTTTCAGGAGACCCAACAATAAACAATTTAGCTTATATTCAATTTAAATTTTTTATTAACTACATTTCAATTGTAATTAAGTAAATTTAATTCGTACTAAAGGTTGTTGTTTGGTTTTGAAACTAAAGATTCTGCACATATCATATTCTTAAAGATGGAAACACATCAAGGAAACTTGAACTGAAACTTGTTTTCCAAAACTAGATGCAAGTTTCCGAACCATGGCGTTGACTGTTTTTCTGAATTGAAGTTCCCAGTTTCGGAAACCAAGTTTCAGTTTGTTTCCTTGGTGTGTTCATATCTTAAAATACTTATTTGGTAATTGAATTTGTTGTTTTCTGGAATATTGTTAACATAATTTTGAAATACTCTGTATATTACGAATCTTTTTTTTAAGTGTATGGTTTAAATTTATCTCAAAACTGCTGGAAGGGGGCATTTTGCATGAAAATTAAAATATATAGATGTGCATATTAAAAATACGTATTTATTAGCATATTATATGAAAAATATACTAAAAATGTTACTTTGTGACAGATTTGTAACTAATTAATGGTTAATTTAATGATGATGAGATAAAACAAGCCGTTGCACATGTATGTAGAGATAGATGAAATATTTTTTTACGTTATCAATTTTTATTTTATTAACTTATTATAAAATCATACAGCCTTTTTGATAGAACTTATCATAGTTTCTCTTTAAGTTAAAAATTGCACTTATTTGAAATCATGTTAATCGTATTTTTTTCCCAATTTGTTTTGATACTCTCTTGAATTACAAATGAGGTCTTTGACTCTTTCAATTACATAAGGAATGATGTGCTAATGCAAATTTCTTATGGAATCAGTTAGTTTGAATGTAGGTTAGAGTTTTAAATTATAACCTGTTCTTTTTTGCTTTTCAGCCATTGGACCGGGACCAACCTGATGGTCGTCCAGAATGGCGTTTTACGGTTTTTGCTCAAGACGAGGGAGGAGACGGCCTTGTAGGATATGCCGATGTCAAGGTGACCCTCAGAGATATCAACGACAACTTTCCGTTCTTCCCACAGGGACTGTACGTGGGCAATGTCACTGAGAATGGAACCATTGGTGAGTCTGAATCTGTATTTATATATCTTAGCCTGCAGCCAAACTGGATACAAAAAATTGGATTTTCTTAGAGGATGCTGCGCTCTACGGTGGCATTATATTCGTAAAATCAATACCGCCATTGATATATGACAAAGGAGTTGCTCTAAGTGGTAACATCCCGAATACCTTTCATATAAGTAACTTTGCTCGCTCCTATTTGCCCTCTGTTGAGCGATTACTATTGGTTTTCTTATAAACGTGAAACTGAGACTGCGGAGTTTGTTAAACTTGGACAACCAAACTACATTCTGGTTTGGTAGAAATGCTGAAAGCTATTGGCATTATGAAGACAATGGAGGTGTGCGGAATGATCTACATCTATTAAGAAAATTACAAAAAATTGCAAGATGGCTGTCAGTGCCTAGCTCTTACCTCACATTTTTGCTTGAGAGGTACCGTGTAATTCAAGCAATTTTGATTCAATGATTGATATCTGGTTACAGAAGATATTTTAATAAAAGTAGCTGGACCTTTATGGTCTTTATCATACAGTATATTTAAATTAGTTATGTGATCATAATGAAGTCATTAGAAATATACGAGGTTTCCCAAAGTCTCCAAGCAATTTTTACTTAGGTGGACACTCCATAATTCTCAGTGCTCTCTCAGAGAAATAACCGGTTATGTTATCGTTAAATGTAAAACTTCATAAATGTTACGGTGAAAAACTAATAATACTACGTTTTTGTAGATTTATTGCAGTTTTACTGTATATGCAAGCTGCTGCTTGTTTTATAAAACTTGATTTAACTTTAGTTTACTTTTACAAAGCTACAGTTTTAATAATGTACTGAATGTTCTGAAACGTTTTTGCGCCCCTGAATGCACTGTCAATATATTGCATCCTATTTCTACAAAGATGAGCAGCTTTGAAGAGTAATAAAGTCCTTGATCTCACTCCATGCAAGGTAAATTGATTGTCTAGACAGACGTCCATTAAAACTACCTATCACAAAGAATTTAATTTAATTTATAATCAAATAACTGATTAAACGTGCCCTATCTTTATTCTGGTTCTTGGTTGTGTAGTCTGGAAACCGTAGCTGATCCCATAATAGCTGAAAGAAGAAACTTGGCTGTTCCACAAAGCTTTCAGAGCTTAAGCTTATTACAAGGCGATCATATATCACTTGTCTATGATTATTAGCTCGCTGACACAGGACACCCGGTTTGCATGGCAATTTTATCAATTTTAGATGGCCATCCAATCTCCTGTGCGTGGGCAATCATGCATTACATGTTTTGTTTTCTCGGTTGCCTGGCTACCAGATCGAATGAGCTGAAGAAACTATTCCCTTGAGTAGTTTCTGACATTCACTGGCCATGAGAACCATTATTAGACCTGTAATCGCATAAACTACAGTTGAATTTTCCGCCAACGTTAACCTCAAGGGATCATACAAATATGACGGTTATATTATCTTGGCCGTTTTGCCCACCTCTTCATCTAAATCAAAAATTGCAGTTTTTGATCATAAATACAGAAAACGTATCTAGCAAGAAAAATCGATGGCGCTATTATTTTTTTATAAAAAAAATATAGTGGAAAAGGTACTTTTTTATATATATAATTGTTATATTATATAATTATCTAATCGCAATATACAGTGTGACAATTACATTTTTCATAATACTTTCACTGGAACAAATGTCGCATTTGAAAATGTATGCCGCGTGAGTAAAAAGTCTGTTTCCTCCCCCCCTCCCCCTTAAAATCAACAGAATGGATGCAAATATGAAAAATCGGATATGGAGAACATACTGTATAGTAACCATAGTGTGCGAAATGCAATGGTGCCCAAACCATTTGGCCCCAAAGCCCATTTCAAGGGTCTTAGGTCCTAAGTCTTAAACGGTAATAGCTACAAAGTAAAAGTCAGTTATAAATAAAGCTGTAGGGCTTCGAAAAATTTGTTCAATTGGTCCATTTGCAACATTTAATTATCGATCGCCACACAACAAATGACAAATGACTTCAGGGCTTCCTGTATGTTTGCTCAAATGCATAACACTGCTACATTGCAGGAAAGCTCTAAGACCTGGTTTGTTTTGAATAGAGCTTTTCTGCAATTCAGCTGTGTTATGCATGGGTGCAAATATACAAGAAGCCCTGCAGTCATTTGTTGTGTGGCGATCGATAGTTTAATGTTGCAAATGGAGCCATTAAACTTATTTTTCGACTCCCTACAACTTTCTAATTGACGTTATTTGTGTAGCTATTACAATTTAAGACTTAGGACCTAAAGGCCCTTGAAATGGGCCTTGGGGCCAAATGGTTTGGGCACCATTGCATTCAGCACCCTATGGTTACTGTATGTTCCCTATATCCGATTTTTCATATTTGCACCCATTCTGTTGATCTTTTTTTTTTGGGGGGGGGGATGATGCGTAATATAGATTTTTTAAAGAAAATGCAGTTTCCAAGTAAATATTCCATCTATAAAAACTGTAGGATTTCGCCCTTCCGGCATGGACTATATACATTAGATTTTAGTACATTTATATACTACATATCATTTTGACCAGAATGCATTTAGAAAGTTTTGTCGAACTTTTTTCGGTTATCAGCGGTATTCTCTATAAAGACATTTACGTAAAACCTTCGAAAAGTTGGCATATTGCAAGGATATTTCTTTGGCATATAAAATGCAAACGTTTACATGTATAGTATACTGTATGTATGTTTCATACATTGCCTTTGGCTAAGAAACAACTTCCTGAAAACGTCATATTGGTCTCGATTTCAGAGAAAATAATGACTGAATCCATTAGGGTCTTCACGTTGACCACAGTATGTTAAAAGGGCTGGTTTTCATTTCTGGTCTACCATCAGGCGTTCGTCCAGAAAAGATAAGCTCGCCAAAGCACTTTTTGGTAATATATTTGAATATACAAACAAGAATCTATACTTTTTGACCAAAAAAATATTTGCACACGAAAGAAATTTCCGCAGTGAACAACACATCTGTGCTTTTTATGGCCTATTCTTTTTTTTTCTGGGATCTTGGACAGAAAATCGAATATGTTTGCTCAAAAAATAGCAAAAAAAATGGCTTAAAGGCAATATGAAGATTATTGAGCTTGAAATAAAGTTCTAAAAAAATGAAATATTACAAGGAAACTTTTTTCTGGTTTAGGAAATGTATGATGTCATCTACAATTATTCGTAAACGTACAGTATGTCAAACTGCTTTAATTTTACTGCAATATGCATGTATTCTCTCTATGTCTTTAACTGGATATAAATGCTCATCTCAGTCATCCTCAATTTCAACTTTTATCTCTTTATTCTAGAATGTTGAACAACGTATGCATCGAATGACATTTTTATTAAAAGAGATATGTATTTAATAAAGTTTCGACGTCATTCTTGCCAAATATCCTGCAGGTTGAATTATTTCGAGTTCGTATTGTTACGACTGTTATTAAGTTTGAGTATCAGTATAGTATGTTTCATATACTGTTATTGACACTCAAATTAAAAATACCGATCCGTTCCAATTTTGCTCAGAGGAAAAAGCACGGTTCATATAATTTTCCTGTAAAATTTTAGCATAACACAATCCATTCTTCATGATTTATATGCACGATCTTAAGTTAATTCCAGAAACTAATCCGTTGAAAAGTACATCGGAATGACGCTTATTCCAATATTTTATTTTTTTTTTTTTTGCCATGATATAAAGACGTGTGTAAAAAGTAAGGAACATTTGAGTCGCAATCGATATCGCCCCGACTTTAATGCTGATTAAATGGACCATGCCTTATCCTAACATGCATTCCATGTTCCATCCGGACGTTGATAGTGCAACCGAAGCAAGGATGACATTTCTCAAGTTGCCTAAACGATTTAAAAAAAAAAACCTGTCAAGTCGTTCATTGGGAAACTGTGTTTTTCATCCTATTTCCCCGGTGCAAACCATTTCGCCCATCTAAATAAATTAGCACACATCTGAGTGCCTTTTATTTAAGTTGGAATGATGAATTTAGTTCATTTTTTTGTCTGACGTTTTAATGTCTTACTCGATGGATTCGAGAAGCAGGCTTGGGGTATTTTTATCGCCCATTAAGATATTTAGCTACCTAACTGCCTACGAATACGTGAATATTTTATAAACGCATTTAGCGCAATGATACGTTTTCTAGTCTTACTTCGGGCACTATTAGCCTGGCTTTTTTATCTGGAAAAATGGGGCTTACCCATTTGAATAATGCACATGCCAAGCACAATAGACCCGTTTCTTTTCTTGCCACCCCATAGCTCGATCCTCTCGTGACGTGGCTTATTTGCGATATAAAATAATGGAAGGTTTTTATCAGCTAATGAAGTATGCTGTATAGCACTTCGTGCGGCGTAATCGGTTTTTCGATCATTTCGACTCCATTAGCATTAAAAAATCAGTGCCCTATTACAGGCCTGGATGCGCGCCATGATTGCCTCCCATGAAAATTACACTTATTGTTATTGGCGTTTATGGAGAATAAAACTGGGGTTTTCTCAGAAATTAAGAGCACGGGGCTAATTGACTTAGGTTGCGTTAAAAATGGAATAAGAAACCAATCGAGTCGTTCGAGCGCACCTAATGGTTGGGAAGGTTCTTGAAAATAATTTCATCGATAATCTCCACCAACCACGTTCCCCCTTAAAAAAATGAGCTGTGCACAGGTTTGCTTTTGGTACACGAAATTTCCTTCAGATTTGGTGAAATGCTGCATTTGCTATGATAGGAATGAAGCTTGTGCACTTGACAAACAAGTAAAAGTCGTATAGACTTGAGCAGCTTTGAGTAATTTTTTTATTTCTTTGTATGTATTCATTTACTTTTTGATTTATTCGTATTACTGCAAGTCTTTCGAAAAAAACATCTACTAAAAGCTTGAAATAGGCATAAATGTTATCGAAGAAAGGATAAACATTTTTCAGGCAGTGTGTTTGCATTTTACCTCTTATTTTGCCAGAATCGACATAAGGAAAATAATGGAAATTTTGTCTTTTTTTTTGGCCAATTTAATTTTCTCATTCAGTTCTAGTCAGGGATGTTCAAAGCTAACCCCGAAACTTGATGGCAGAAAATTATTAAATTATTTTTTGTATGCATTCAGTAATTTTTTGATTCAGTTGCATTGCGGCAAGTCTGACGAAAAAAAATTCTGCATGTTCTACAGCTAAAATTCTGCATAAATGTTATCCAAGAAAGGATAAACATTATGCAATCAGTGTGTTTGCATTTTACCCTCTTTTTTTTGCCAGGATTGACATAAGGAAAATAATTGAAATTTTATCTTTTTTCAATGCACGTCGAGTACCCTCTTTTTTTTGGCAAATTTAATTTGCTTATTCAGCTCCCAGTCTAGAGACGTTCAATCGTAAGCCCGAAAGTTGATGGCAGAAAGTTATTAAATAAATAGTTTTTAGTAGAAACCTGTGCAGCGTAACAAATCGAATGTTCTTTCGCATCCTTAACGTCGAAATCGATCTAAACCCCAATTGTGGATAGAGCTACCATAATTCGAATAAGAGAAATTCATTACTGAAACGTTATTAGATTTATTGTATCAACGCACGAGCATCGCCTTGTGTGGAACTTGTGAAAATTGAGGTTGGATCATTGTCTCAATGCGAAATCCACATAAACCTGCCCAATTCCTGTTTTAAACGAGTTTCTGTCCTGTGTTGAATTGTGTTTAGGGTGGAGAATGGAGATAAAGCATATTGCAGTTACTGTTATTATATGGAAAAACCACCTGATACTTATTGAAAAGAAATAGCTAGTTTAACTGTGGTCATTTAATAATAACTGAGCAACATTCACACAGATAAATTAATTCAAAGTATTTTTTTCTAATTAAAAACTTCATATTGTAGGCCTACTCATGCATATATAAATTGAAAGGCCATTGATTTTTCATCTCTCTTGCTCATGATGCAATGTATTGGAAGTGGAGCATGCAATTTTTTCAGAGATACAGTATTGATTATTATGCAAGACAATTACATATTGCAAGACAAACTATGTTATGGAATTCGTTTTCAATATTTTGTCGCTTGAATGAACTATTTAATTGCACATGACATACAGTATATGCAAATGAATTTTACTGCTTTCAATACAGCTAACTAGCTAATTAGCAAATGAAAAATGTAAGCAACTCCTTGAGGTCAAAATAGTAATATTTGCATAAGCATGTGCTGGATATCCGCATGCGTGACCGTTTAATAAATTTCTTATGTTTATTTTAGGCATGGTGGTGATGACAATGACTGCGACCGATTATGACGATCCCAACGAAGGCACAAACGCCAGATTAAAATATTCCATCGAGAAAAACGTGGTGAACGAATTGGGAAAACCTATTTTTGAAATAGAAGAAGAGACTGGGGTAATTAAGACTGCAGTATGTTGCCTCGATCGTGAAAGAACTCCTGAATATTCAATCCAAGTGGTGGCCACCGATGGAGGGGAAAAGAAAGGTAGAGGTAGACCAGTTTTCTACTGTTTCACTGTGGTATTGCTGTGAAATTGTTCATTTCACCATTTTAGTTGTGCATGTAGTTTTTTTTTTTACATCATTTTTTTTTTGCAATTTTACTTTTGATTGTTCAGAAATTTGTAATTGGCATTGGCAAAGGTCTTAGAATATTATCTTTAATACGAGCGTAAAGTTTGGATCGTGTTTAAAATGCAGACTCAATTTTAAAATTAACGAAAAATGTATATTGCTATTTGGGAAATCAGATACAGTGTATAAGAATATTTTACTATCTTGGATAGTTAATTTAATTTGCTTTAAACACTGGGCAAATTTAACTTTTTTAAGCAAAGAAGATAACTGTGATGTAGAGCTATTTTTAAATTAAATTGCGCAGTAGAAATACAACCCATAGGTTATGCAAATAGTTATAAATTTAATTTATAGGATAACCTGTTGCATGCACATGGTTTGTTTAAAAATTGAAAATATTTGCGAATTTCGATTTACATGTTTATTTTGTTCAATAATTTTTTTTATTTCGTTGTTATAATTTTTAAGTTGGTAATTAAGTGTAACATCTTGTTGCAATAGGGCTAGACGTCATAAAGTAAGCTAACAGAACGATTTAAAATTTAAACATGTACATACTGTATAAGTTGCCATTCAGATATTTTAATTCGGAATGCTCTTGCAGTGCTTTTGCAGCGCGTTTTTGTCAAGCCCTATTACTCAGATGAGATTTTCAAACTACTAGATTTAAGTGTACCATGCTATAACAAAAACGTGTCCCGTTTTGATGTTTTGGCCCCTCAGGAACTGGCACGGCTACCATCAAGGTGAAGGATATAAACGACATGCCGCCGTCCTTCACCAAAGACGAATGGTACGCTGAAGTGCCTGAAACGGAAGGAGACAACATCCCCGAACAGCCCATTCTGGTGGTGTCCGTCAAAGATGACGATCTTCCAGAAACCAATAATTTTCACTATAAAGTCATCGAGAGCAGCGGCTTTGGGGCTGATAAGTTTACTATGGTGCGGAATGCGGATGGTACGGGCTCTCTTAAAGTAGCAAAGCCATTAGACTATGAGGACCCCAGGCAACGATACGGCTTCAATTTTACTATTCAGGTTAGTTTTCGGAGAATAGCAGTCGTTAGAACCGGATGATTGGAATAGCAATTATTCGACGAGCGTGTTAATTGTGCAAGATTTGCAATGAACTGTTTATGTACTGTATATTCCATGTGTCTTTTTCAGGTAAACGATAAAGGTGGCGATTCTGACGACAAATACCACATTGCCTTTGCAAAAGTTCGCATAAAGCTCTTGGATATCAACGACAATAAGCCAGAATTTGAGAAAGCTAACATTGAAGTTTCAGTTTACGAAAATTCCCTCGTGGGTACAAGTTTGGCTAAGTTTTCTGCTACTGATGCGGACCAAGGAGGGAAGTCACACGTTAGGTACGTAGCATGCTCCGCTGATCGGAGTTCTGCAGTTGCTTCTCAGGAACATGATGGATCTACATATATACTAGTGTGCCTAAGTAGGATATTTGACCAGCATTGGAAATATAGATAACATCCAAACAATTTTCTTCATATATTCCTCTAGAATCTGCATTGATATTCATGCATTAACGTGAACGTGTGATAACTTTTCTCTATTCAGTTATGCCATAGACCGGACCTCTGATCGGAAGCGGCAGTTCGCCATAAACTCTGATGGAACGGTGAAAATTCAGCGCATGCTTGATCGGGAGGAAACGCCAAGGCACCAGGTTAAAATCCTAGCCATCGATGATGGTGAGTGGCTGCTATCAGCATTTTTGCATAACTGTACAATGCTGTTACGAACATATGATAATTTATTATCGGGAATTTTCTCTGAAAGGTGTACCGGCCAAAACATCCACGGCTACATTGACCATCATTGTGCAAGACATCAATGATAACGCGCCACGCTTTTTAATGGATTATCGGCCAGTAATCCCAGAGAACACGCCAATGCGAAGGGTCGTGGAAATCCTGGCCATGGACGACGATGACCGTTCCAAGGGGAACGGTCCACCCTTTAGGTTTTTTGTGGATCCACTTGCTCCGAGCTATATCAGGCAATTCTTCAAGGTGGATCATGATCCGAGTGAGTAATCAATATAATTGCCTCAGATTTTTAGTTTTATTTTGGATGCAGTAAATGTATTCCTACTTTTGAGATGCTTTAATTGTCAACCGAACTATACAACTGTAATTTGAAATTGTACATTTTTCACTTTGGTGAAAGGAATGTACGTGGAACATCGATTCTGACTCTGCCTTAAAATTGCAATTGTACTATTTTTTAACTGAAAGTTTGGGTTTCTTTGAGAAAAAAAGAAAAGTTTGGAGATATACATGTAGGCCTACATGTATGTACATTTATAAAACAAAAATTTCTGTAAGGTTGTTGTCATAGAATCCAAATGTCAATTGTTTTATCTACTTCGAAAAACAGTATGCCCAAAAGGTCGTAATTGTTTTCATAGAAGCAACAAGTAATGTCTTTGAATGATTGATTGAAATCTCCTCTTAATTTCAGAGGGTGCTAATGGGGATGGAATGGCCATAGTGCATTCAACGTTACCATTCGACAGGGAAGCCCACAGAGAGTATTTGGTTCCAATCGTAATACATGATGATGGCAAGCCGCCGATGTCAGGGACAAGTACATTAACCATTACCATTGGCGATGAAAACGACAACAGAATGCAGACGGGAAGCACAGAAATATTTGTGTATAATCTCAATGGTAAGTTTGAAAGCTCATAGCCTGGAAATTCAGTAATAGCAGATCACGCTCAGTAAATGTAATGAAAACCCAATGATACATTGTACATTTCATTTTTAGGTGAAGCTCCAGACACAGAGATTGGTCGGGTATATGTCCAGGACTTCGATGATTGGGATCTCCCTGACAAGACCTTTTTCTGGGATGATAGCCGTCAGCACCCCAATTTCACTCTGGATCGTGAAACCGGGACCATTACGATGCTTCATGGAACGAAAGCTGGAAAATATAACCTTTTTTTCACCGTATATGACCGCAAGCATACGCAGGAGGTTAAGGCTAATGTGACTACAACAGTACAAATCATCCCACGGGAGGCGGTGGAAAATTCTGGGTCAGTTCGCATCGCTGGAATCACGGATGAGGATTTTATTAGAATTTGGGACTATAAGGTTTGTATTTGTTTACATTTCTATATAGCTGGTTTGTAATAACTGGTTAATGTAATAACACAAATAGCATCCGTATTTTAGCAAATAGATATTTTTCAGCATCTGGCCTTTGAACTATAGCCTAAAATTTCATATGCTTCCGTTATCCTCCTTTGGTCTTTATTTGAAATTGAATTGTGGCTAATTTTTTTCATCTTTTGTTTCCCTATGTACTCAACAGGAGAACAAGATCATGAAAAGCAAGTATGAGAAATTCCGGGAAAAAATTGCCGAACTGGTTCAAACGAGCAAAGAAAACGTGGACGTGTTCACCGTGATGCTTAAACAGGAGCGACCACCCATCACCGATGTACGTTTTTCTGCCCATGGCTCACCGTACTTTAAAGCAAGCAAATTAAATGGTCTTGTGGCACAGCACAGAGAATCGGTAATATATTTTGTAACTTTACTTTAATATTGATCGGACTGAAAAAATGTTTTTTTGGTCATTTATTTAATTGTTGATTCCTTCTATTTTCAAGATTGAAATGGAAGTTGGTATCAACATTACCATGGTGGGCATAGACGAATGCATGATGGAGAACTTTTACTGCGAAGATAGTTGTACCAATATTCTTACCATCAGTGCCATGCCTTACATGGTCAACTCTAACAAGACATCGTTGGTCAGCGTCCGAGCTGAAGTAATTCCTGAATGCGTTTGCTCAGCACGAGACTATTCTAAATGGGAATCGTGCAGCACGGTGGAGTGCTTCAATGGTGGTCGTTGTATCGAACTTGGAATCGGTGTAGCGTACGTAATCAGCTCCACCTAAAATTGACATTAGCATAAACACAAATTTTCTGAAATATTTCTGTTTCTTAGTTTTTGACAAGTTCTAATAGTATTTCTGTTCTTGTGTTTTTAGGTGTGAGTGCCCTCATGGGTTTGATGGTCCTCGGTGTCAACAGACCACGCGCAGCTTCCGGGGTAATGGCTGGGCCTGGCTTCCACCCCTTCAGCAATGTGATAATTCCCATCTTAGCCTGGAGGTCCTTTCTCGGGAACCGCATGGCCTCATCTTTTACAATGGGCCACTCGTAGACCCCGAATTGGAGGAGATCACAATTCAGGATTTCATCTCTCTAGAACTAATCAATGGACGTCCGAGACTTTTAATCGACTTTGGCTCTGGTACATTGGAACTGGCTCTTGAAAACGGCCTGTCGCTATCAGACGGCGAATGGCATCGCATCGACATATTCTGGGAAACGGAAGTATGAGCCATAACTTTTTTTTTAATGTTAACGTTACTACTAGCCTTTTCTGTGACTAATTTCTGTTTGTATTCCTCAGCTGGTGCGCATGGTGGTCGATTTTTGTAAATATGCAGATATCGATGACCGCGAGTCCACGGGAGGACCCCCGAAGTTTGACCGTTCACGGTGTGAAGCGAAAGGAACCACGCCTCCTTTCAACGAATACCTCAACGTGAATTCTCCCTTACAAATTGGAGGAGTGGCTCATGGCAAGCTGTCCTACCCATGGACCTTTGACCATGGCAGAGCAGGATTTAGCGGATGTATCAGAAATCTTATCTACAACAGTATAGTAAGTTATTTCTAAATCGAGAAAAAGATTTTTTTTTTCGAAAAAGTAATGTTCCTTATTGGAGGGATAAATCCTTAAAAATTTGCACTAATTTGCATTTTTTTAAATATTAACAGATGTATGATTTGGCCAATCCTGGCCTTTCCCGATACAGCGAACCAGGATGCCCTCAGACAGAGGCATCTTGCCGTGCCAATGATATAGAACATTTGTGCATCCATGGCACATGTGTTGGCTCATTGACTCGTGAACTGTGCGAATGCAAGCCGGGTTACTATGGACGTCGGTGTGATAGAAGTAAGAATTGTATATAGCTTATATGTCTATTCAGTATCGGATTATGTTTTATCCACATTCATGCAAATGTCACGACTGATTTTCACCAACATCTTTCAGTGACTAAGCCATCAACATTTGATGCAGAAAGTTTTGTCAAGTATGCATTGTCATTCGAACCCGATCAGTTTTCTTCCGAAATACAACTGAGGTTTCGCACTCGAAGAGAGCATGGGGAGCTTTTCCGCATCAGCAATCAGCATGATCGGGAATACAGCATTCTTGAAGTGAGCGGTTATCTTGGACCTCAGTAAATGTAGAAAATTATGAAACTTCACTACAGAATTTTATTCCAATGGCCATATTTTTCGAATTTTAGATTCAAGACATGTGTCTTCGCTATCGCTACAACTTGAACAATGCCAGAACCGAGGAGCGTGAACTGTGGCTGACTGCAGTCAAAATTAATGACGGACAGTGGCACACTGTTCGAGTTTCGAGATTTGGCAGTGTGGCCATGATTACTTTGGATGGTGGAGAGGGACGCAGATATAATGAAACGCTGGAGTATGATGGCCTTCATCAGCAGATGAAAGTGGAGAAGCAGAACGTGTTTGCTGGTGGATATGTCGAGTATAGTGGGCCTGGACTTGCCACTGTACACAACGATTTCCATACAGGTGGGTTATGTTTGCTATGAGGTTATCAACTTTTTTCCAAATCCTTTACTTTAGTGCCTTAAACAATAAATATGAAGCGGAAATTTTCACGCAATTCGTTGATTTTTTATTTGCAGGCTGCATGGATGATGTGCGTTATGATCAAAAACACTTGCCTTTGCCGCCCTGGGAGAATGGCACAGAGGTAGCTGCTGTGGTCGAAGCCAAGCATGTGAGGAATGACTGTCCGTCCAATGATCCCTGTACAGGGTTTACTTGCCGGGCACCATTCATTTGTGTGGATTTGTGGATGTTAGCAGAGTGCAGGTAGGAGATCAGATTTGTATTATTTCAGTTGCTATTTAAATTTTCTTGTAAATCTTATTTTGTAAATATGGTTTGCTGCTTGGTCGGCTTTTTAGTAGTGTTGAATTATGTGCTGGGCTTGCGATCATTAAAGGAATTTTATTTTTGGTGGGACCAAAAATAGAATTGAAGCCGTAGTTCACAAGCACATGGTGGAGCATTTTAGTTTGCAGAAATAGTTTGAAGAAATAAATGCGAACAAACACCGTTTTTTGTTCTCTAATTTTTTTATTATGAAGAGTATACTTGTAAATGTATATTTGTAAGAAAAAACGTCTTGTTACTCTATCCTGAATGTAGAAGGTCATGTCTTATCAAGGAATTTCTATTGAAATAGTTGAACGAATAGAAAACCCTGGTGTGCTCTGGTTAAAAACTTTGCCATGTGCTTGTTTCAGTTTGTGTGGCAGCTCTTCCTGTTATCTGTGCAATCCATTGATCAGGCTCATGATGCCTGTAGATTTGAGAACAATCTACTGTTTGCCATACTAATCTTCTCTGTCATTGTCCCCTCCTCTGTGGCAATAATGATCCGCTATAGGTGTCCTGCTGGCTTCATCGTGAATACCAAAGATCGGAACAGCTGCATTGATAAAGATGAATGTGCTGAGGGTAACCCCTGCCGCAATGGCGGAATATGCTTCAACCTGAAAGACGGTGAAGGTTATTACTGCGAATGCCCGGAGGGTTACTCTGGAAGGGACTGTGGCGCTAGGCAGGAGGAAAGGGTTGTGAGGCTAAGCATGGGGGCGCTGGCATCCATCCTTGTCTGTTTGCTCATTATCCTTAGTAAGTATTCTGGGCTGGAACTTATAACCCAAATACATGTACCTTTAACACCATGGACTATGGGCTTAATTGTTATCTTGTCTGCTTACATTGTCGCATTAACATTGCCAAAAACCTAATTCTGGGACGCTATCAGGCCATACATTAAATGGCCTATAGTTATCAGAGCTGACTATCTTGTATTCTTGAGTTTAGCAAGGATGCGGAGAGATCCTTGAATCTATCTTCTTCTAGAATTTTTTTAATTTGGGTAGATGTCCAGCCGGATTTCGCATTACTTCTAGTGGAGAGGTCTGCGAAAAAATTCCCGGTTGTATCGGGATGCTGAAACCATGCCAAAATGGAGGAACTTGCGTGGACTCCCCTGTCGACGAATCCCACTACTGTGTTTGTGCCCCTGATTACAAAGGCTTGCAGTGTGAAATTGACATCAGCAATTCCCAATCGCCAGGCAGAGTTGGTTTGGGAATCATGATACCAATCTTAAGTTGTGCTGGATTTTTCATTAGTAAGATCATTTTTGGTTAAAAATCCTTAAATGGTGGTGGTCAAGAGATTGTTTCAATAACTATAACACATACTAAATTAAGTAACTTACGTAAGGTATTCCTAATGATTTATGCTATTCCTTGTGTTATTATTTAATGTGGTTATGTTTGGACAAAGTTTATTTTAAAATAACATTTTTCTGTACTTATACACAAACGTTTTAATTAAGGCTTTAAGATTTTGCCAGGTACTTAGTAAAAATAATGTAGATTATAAATAAATAGATGAAATAAGAAAGTTGAATTTAATTACTGAACATCTATATCAAAAGATGACTTATTTAGCTAGGTGGTATGATGATTCTTTTGACTGTCTTCTTCTTCAACACATACTAAGCAAGGTATTTGACATCTATGATCTTTTTCCTAATGATTAACGCTATTCCTTGTGTTCTTATTATTCGTGGTTTTGTTTGGACAATGTTTGATTGAGAATACCATTTCTGCAACCTGATTTTCGAGTGGTGTATGATGATGGATAACAATTAAGCTTGTAGTCACCCATTTTTCCATTGTATTTATCGTTTGTGCGTGCATTTAGTATTTTAATGGAATTTAAACAAAAGTGTTATTCAAATGTTGTATAACTTGTATTATCAACGTAAAATTGAATTCGTTATTTGGTCGAAATGTCAAAAATTGTACTGTACAAGTAGTTTGATTTAGAACTTTTAATTTGAAAAATTAATTTTTTTTTCATTAAAAAAAAACAATTTACTTCTCACGTTTTTAATCTATACAACCTAAAGCAATTTTGTCTTCTGGCAATTTTTTTTATTCACATTTCACATTTTCATTTCAAAAGCATTGGAAATATTGTAGAAGTTTTGTAACAGTAGTAGTTAATGCTACAGCTGTTTCATTTATATATGCTTTCAATCACAAGACCATTTCGAACTGTGATCCTCCAAATTTACCAGTAAAATACTAAATGTTTGTTGGCTTTATGTCTCTTGTTGGTTATATGTCTGTTACTAACCTGTTTTCCGGCTAACAGTTTTGGTTTTAGTATTGGTGGTTTACAATCGAAGCCGACGAACTCAAATGACCAAATACATGGGGGATCCGGACGACGATGTAAGAGAAAACATTATTAATTATGATGATGAAGGCGGTGGTGAGGATGATATGAATGCCTACGACATAACGCCGTTGCGGATACCCGTGGACTCGTCTGGGACCCCACTTAGTGCCAAACCTGGTGTGGAAACTAAGCCTTTGTCATCAGCCCCGAGACTACCAGTCAAAGCCTGTAAGTTCAAGTCATGACCTGCGTTTCAAGAATATAAAATTTGATTTCAGGATGATAGACGCCACAGTATAATGTGTAGATAACATTATTCACAATCCAAGTATTTTATAATCTAATGTTAAATCATGCGTATAAACTTTATTATGATTCATTTCGCTTTTGAAGTGAATTACATTATTGATTTACAAAGAAATGTAATATTCATTAATAAGAAATGCCATGTCTTATTTCAGTTTTTATCAATATAATACAAAAAAGTTGAGAATAAAGCATTATACTTTTACGTGATAAAACACCATTTATTAAAACATGAAATATAAAATTATTCTATAAAATTGCCATTTTGAGGATTATCTTTCCGTGGGACTCTGATATGACTAGCTAAATTTAATATATTTCTTCAAAAAAAAGTTGATAAAATTTCTGTAAATCCGTCAAGTTAGAAGAATTGTTTCTGCAAATTGCCATTAAAAGACAAAAATAACTCGTATTAATTTCAATTTTTTTCTTTCAAAAGATCCACGCGGGCGTCAGCCGGATGTAGGGGATTTCATCCACGAGCACCTGGACAAAGCGGACAACGATCCTGCAGCGTTTCCGTTTGACGACTTGCGGAACTATGCATACGAAGGTTGCAGCAGCGTGGCCGGCTCACTCAGTTCCTTAGCCTCTGGAACGGACGACAACGAACAGGAATATAATTACCTCAACCAGTGGGGTCCGCGCTTTAACAAATTGGCCAACATGTACGGGCATCAAGAGAGTGAGGAGGATTAGAAGCGGAAAAAAAAAATAACATTCATTTTCACGAGTGTTGATCAACGTCATGACTAAGTCACATTGAACCACCTTGCACCATTTTGTCATCATCTTTCGAGGAGAACTGAAGGAAACCGGCGTGACATCAATAAATAATACGTCGTGTGCAGCTATTATTTCCATCACATTCCATCATGCAGGGAAGCTGTTTGGGTTGTATGGTTTGTGAGCATTTTTTTTTGGCCGCCAATCCATGTTTTTTTTTCCACATTTGACTGCGTGGATGGAGGATGACCAAAAAGAACCACGGTACGGCGTAGCATGAAGCATGTGCGAACATGCCGGAAGGACCACGATACATTTGTTTTCTGGCGATTATCTTAAGTTTCACGATTTCCGTTTGACGTGTCGTACACCTGCGGGTTGAGCGAATACTCAGGGCACTGTTCCCACATCAATTTTACCTGCACGGTCTTAATATTATTGTCATTCGTCATTTTTCATCCATTTGCGTGCGTGCACTTTTTATAACTCGGCCATTGCGAAGGCATAATCTCTAATAATCCATATAATCATGACCGACTTATAGAGAATTTTGACGTAGTTTTTTTTACCTCTTGAGTTGTAATTTATGTTGTTTTTATTTTTGTATTATTTTTTACTGACTGCGTTCGATGGGTGGTCCTCGCGTAGGAATTTGCATGCCATGTCCTCTTCCCGCCTCCTTCTGGCACTCATTCCTTAATTCATTTTCATGCATTGCCATCATCGAATTTTACACATTATTTATTATTTTCCCAGCGATTGAGTCGCGAGGAATGCCAGCCTCTTGATTCGAGGCTGCTTTCATTAAGAATGACGTTCTGTACTCTAAATTTCTTATTGGTATTATTTAAGGTCAAAATTGCTTTTAAGAAAGACTGAAATAAGCCTTCTTCACCTTATGAAAAGATTTGCAATTGTTTTCAACATGAAATTTTGATCACTTTCAAATAACACATATTTTAAGATTAATTTACTACTGTGCATTCTTTTTAAAACATAATTTGAATTTGCATGTTACATTACTTTCATGGGGCTAAACATAAATGAAGGTATATTTCAGGCTTGAATAAGAATCTGCGAACTCTTCAGTATGCAGCCCAAATTTCTTTGCTTACATTTTGGAGTTCTTCTTATCTTTATCTCTTTTTCACGTACTTGCCAGATTTGCTCTTCACTTACATAAGTGCTAAGGGTGAGCTCAATATATGTCTGGCTGATGTTAGAGGGGTACTATAACATGCTTGAGTCGATGAGCAGGTAAGAGGTACCAAATGTAGGCCTATACATGCTGTATGAGTGAGCCATGTAGCACTCGACTCATGCTCATCAAATTACTCATGCCAAATTCCTCTTCTATCGTTGTTTTAATCAAAAAAAATGTTGAGCAAATTTGTGCTAGTGTTTTTATCACCTTTTGATTTTGGCAAAATTTTAAGGTGTTAATAAAGCCGGCGTTCTTGAAAACCTTAACAACGCTATAAATTTTGGAATTTGAGGTTAACAAAGCATTATTCATGCGCAAAGACTCTTAAAAGCTTATTCTGCCAGCAAATTTCCAATCTGCAAAGAAATTGAGCAATAATGGCCTTGGATCGTTGTAAGGCTGTTCACTCAATGTTATTATGCTTTCATACGTTTAAAAGTGGTGTGAATTTGTTAATCCCATGTTTTAGCACAATACTGCATACTTTAGCACACCGTTTTAAACTGCCTCAGCTCCCATGGCACTCACTTTGCAATGCACATAAATTGGAGGGATAATGACGACTGGAACCATTACCCTTCAAGGGATTCTGGACCGAACTTCTAGTTCGGTCTGGAATATGCTTAACTATAGGATCCCTTTTCCGTTCTAATAAATTTCTTTTTTCTTTTGGCATTTAGCACGTTACATATAGGCATATTATATAATGAGTCGCTCGTTTTTCTTGCAGTTTTATCAATTCCAGCCGGTGCGAGAAACCTGTGCCGTCTGTTTATAAAACTGTGTAATACATGGAGATATGATTTATCACAGCACTTGCACAGCCCAAGCCAAACTTGAATCTAATCTAGTGCTTGCGAATGCTCTGTGATGAACACTTGAGATTCATATCCCATGCTGTATATTAGTAGAGTAAAAAGGCGGGTTTTCCACCAAGCTCAGTTTGGGAAAATTAAGCCAAGTTATGCAATGGTTCGAGCAGAAGTGAAAACGTAATTTCAAGCTATTTTTAAGCTCAACTAACTGATAATCAATCATTTTTAATAAATTATTACTCTTCAATTTGAAGCTAATGCGTTGGTACTTAAAGTTAGCTGTATTTTATTGCAACAAAATTACAGTTTGACTGCAGGTTTGTTTGTTTTTTCAAGGTACTTAATATTATGAAACAAAATAATGTTTAATACTTGTATGTGATTTTATTGCGAGGAATGCAGTTTTTCAACTGAAATGTGTATTCATTCACATCTTTATTATATTGCAGTTTCACTGCAGGTAAACAAAGCAATTGAATTTCTCAATAGTAAATCTGCAATGATGTTCAAAACATTGCAATAAGTCTTTCTTCTATGTAAAAAACATGATGCAGTTAGCTTTTGTAATTTTAAAAACTACACTTTGTCAGCAAAGAATGGGCAAGACAATTTGACATAACTAATGCACTTTTTGATAGCTGTAACGACTGTTTTGTTTTTGAAACGCAGTTAGTCCATACTAGATTGATTTTGTAAGAATTGAAGTTGGCCTATGTTCCCAAACTGAAGTCGAGTGGCAAACTGCCTTCACTATTTCATTGAATCCTAGCAAAGTCTCGCTCTATTTTATTTTGAATGTATGTGTGAGTGTTTGCCTTTGTATGGTTGTTTGTATGGTTGTCCACTCAGGAACTGGTATCAGTTAGCTCATGTGTTCATTTTAGTTTTTAAAATGTGTCCCAAAGCCCCGATTTTTGGGGGTCCTCATCGTCTTGATATTCACTTTAGAAGTTACCAATATACAATTCACAATGCACTGCCTATATTCGCAATCGAAAAATGCCCATAAAACCATGGTTCGGTTCCAGTTTTTCATGTAATACTCGACGAATTCATGGTCCAAAGGATACAGCCATTTGTATTTCCAATCACTATTGACTGTCGTCTCTAGATTTTCAGTTCTCTTTTGTACTCATTCAGAAACTGTATTGTAAAATAGAATTTTTCGTTTTGATATATCTGAATGGATCCTTTCTCCTCCTCCCCTCTTTTTCTCCCCCATTATCAGACACATGCATAATGTATGTGTATGAGCAATCTGAATGCCTACACCTTTAGCTATCCTTTGAGCAGGTCCTGGGCCTGAGCCTGTGTCAGATTTTATTTTATAAAATGTGCTGCAGTCATTGTCCTTCTATCGTTTTTCTTTGTTTTTTATGCTATATACTTTTGAAACTGTGATTTTTGTGGAAATGTATGTTCAATGATTTATTATTAAAACTTTTTGAAATAGTAGTGGGGTGAGTAGGCCTACGTGAATTGTAATTTAGAATGTTTATTTACTATGTTCTTCCAGTTTACTTACTTATGCATCGAATCCATTTAATTTCAGCTTAGTACTTACCTGGTGTAAAGAACATCCGGTACCATTGGTGAGTATGAAACAAATTCCATTCACATTTAAGGAGATAAATTGCTAAAAGGGCTGATTACTAGTCAAAGTGCGTTTAAAAGAATGTTAAATTTTCCCAATTTACAAGTATTTACCAATTTAAGGTTAGATATTTCACAATAATGACGTTCATGTTCACTGTTCAGTTTTCCTAATGTTTTTGAATAGTTGATTCGAAGTTTTGCGATACACAGGGAGTTTTTTAACCCAAAATTCCATAAACTAGAAATATATTTGCGTTAACATTTCAATTTACGCAATTATCTTAAAAGTTATAGTTTATATTTCTTTTATGAGCAAACATTATGTGCAACCTTAACCAAATACAAGTATGGGCCACGCCTTGCATACATGTACCGTATATTGTGAATGAAACCATTACAGTATACAATTGTACATGTATTTACCTGTAGACTTTTATAAAATATTTTTCAAGAATACATGTATTTTAAAGTGCTGATCGATATTTAGCGTACCGATGCTTTTTTTATTACTGAATATTTTGTTGGGAAAATTTTGCCAGAAAGTTGTCGGATTGACAAAGTGCAATTGTTATCTCGAGCAGGATATGTGAGAGAAACTAAAAATAAATTCATGCAGAATTTAATATAAAAAAAATCTTTTATCTATTAAATTTGAAAAGCATACAATGTTTTCAAAAATTACTCGACTTTGAATTATTGTTTACTTCAGTAACAATGATAAGATAAACAAAAGTCAAAATCCAATTAGCCTCATTATAACATCCTAAAGAGGGAATAAAGATTAAGGTTCAATCAAACGATGCTTACTTTAGTTTGTTTATGGACAACCTTCAAAGCAGCATCTAGCATCGTATTTGCAAGGATTCTGAATAAAAATGAAGTTCTTTGCGTTGGTGCTTTTGCTGCTAATGATCGACAAATGTTTCGGACCAAGTAAGTTTCACTCATTTACTTTAGAAATAATTTATTTGGTAACAAAACGTGTAGGGCATTTTGTTTAAGCTGTTAGGGTTTTCATAATAGTTATTTCCTGATTACTTTTCATTGCATAACGGAACTATTTAAAAGTTAAATGTTTTGATAATTATTTAATTATTTCAATAGGGCCATAATACTTACATGTACGTATTCTATTAACTAAAACAAAGTTTATTCTCAATTTTGTTTTGGCATGATTCATTCTGGTATTGACGTTCATACTTTTACATAAATGCATTTTTATCTTTTTCAGATCTTATTAATTTTATTTTGATTGTTTGTGTTTTTTCATTATTTTTTTTAAATTTGTCGTTTTTCAAGCGCTTGATTTACGTTTTTAAGGTTGTCATTTTCGATGACTTACATTTCGCTCTAACACACATTTTGTTTTTCATAAAGTGTATGCAAATTTGTTTTAAGTACGGTCATTGTACTTTTCCTTTCATTATTTTACTTTTTAGGATTTACAAGCGCTTATTTTACTGTGTTTTGTGCTTTGCTAATTTTTTGTTTTGTCTCCGTCCATTTAAGACGTTGAAAATTTTTGTTTATTGTATTTTCTCGTTTCCATATCGTTTGTTTCGTACATTTTCAGCTTTCACTTAAGGATTGTCAACTTTATTTTACAACAAAGTAAAAAAATGTTGAGTCTTAATTTAACTTTAAAAGTGTAAATACGCTCACATGCTGTATTTATTTTCAAATCACATTGCAAAACTTTAGAAAATGTGCTCCAATGGCAACTGATTTCAAATATATCATTTCTAAGATATAACCGAAGGTATTAAGTTTTGAGTTTTGACCATTTTTCTAATCAGGGATATTTTGAAATTAAGTTTTGCTTTGTTCTGATCAGTGTATTTTTCATTTATAATTTCCTTCGTTGTGTAACGTTTTCCTAAAACATAACAAAAATCTACAGCTGCATTGTATTAGAATCGTAGAATCGTTACAAAAACTGTCATACCGTAAATACGGAATTAAGCGTCGGACCAGCAATAGCCGCCCGCCTTTAATAATCGCCTGAGGGGGGGGAGGGTCCCCGCAATTTGCAAATAAGCCCCGGGGCTTCATTAAGCGCCCCCGGCGGCTATTACCGATTACTTGGATACCATGTGACAATAGTCGTAAATGCAGTAAATGTGTCATGTGTTAAGGCTTGCATTGGAATAAAGATGTGATTTTAATGTGAGGCAATTTTGTTTACGGTAATTTTCGAAGTTTAAATTTCGGGATTGAGCATGTGTACAGTAGGTAGGTAAGTATTAATTACTTAAGGTATGCTCCTTTTATTAAACACTACCGTCGACTGTATCGGTCAACACTGGAACATGCTGCTGAGCAAAAAAGATGATGAAATAGCAAGGCCAATATCACCGCTCAGATTTGCTAAAATTTATTTAAAATCAAGCCTAGTATAAATGACGAGGTATCCGGTAACTTTAACGGTACCTTATGGGCGATAGTACAGGAGGTGTAAAGTCAAGGAACAGACAAGCGCCGGACCCTCAATAGCCGCCTGCCTTTAATAATCGCCGGGGGGTCCCCGGAATTTGCAAATAAGCGCCGGGGTGCTTAATTCCGTATTAACGGTATTTCCGTTCCGCTGTATAGGTTTAATGAATTCATACTGTTGGAAAACTGCATTTTGTAGTATGTTTTTGTTGGTTTTTATAGACGCGGATTTATTTAAAATGCTGTACTTTTTCTGTTTATTTTGGTTTGTTTCATTCTGCTTGTGCGCATACCTAGAATCGTATCTATAAGGCTGTTCTCTTAATATTAGTTGTATAAATCAGTTTGGCACAAATCAGGGATCATGGAACCTATTTCAGCATTAACTTTTAACTGAGAACGACAAGTATCCTAATTCCTAAACGAGGACAGCCTAAGGATAAACCACATTTATGAATTGGTCATGGCCTATAGTCTCGATTTTATGGTAGCACCTTGCCCTTTTTTTAAATATATAGTTTGAGAAAACAACGGTTCCTGCAATGTTTGATGTTCTTGTGTTATCTCTCAACATTGTCTGACGTGGATACAAAAATTACATTGCTACAGCATACACTGCCTGTATTCAGAAAATACAGTAATTGTGACAACTCAGTACGTACAACACCCCGGCCACCATCCAATTAACAGACATTTTGTAGTACCGGAAACGGATGGATATTCCCATGCAGCCCAAAGTTGTCCCACCAAAGATTGATGTCCTTGGACAGAAATCAATGTTCACTACATCATCGAGAGCAATGCCCTCGGGGCTTTAAGTTCACTATGATGCGGAATGCCAATGGTGATGGGTCCTGTCTCTCTGCTGATTGATTGCTATGAGGATCCTTACCACAGTATATCCTAACAGGCTGGATCCTACTCAGTAATAACAGCGTTAGTGTCACCATTAAGGTTAGTTGACAACTTTAATAACATTCATGCTTTCGTCCATACAGTATGTTAATTCTTTACTCTTTAATCACTCGGACTACTACATGTTTCTAAATAAAAGTAAAACTTCTTTTGCATTAAAATCATCCACCGAAACAAATTGGAAAGCTCTGAGCTGTATTTTAAGCCATTGTTAAAATGTAATAAATTCTTATCCTAAAACTGTAAAAGAGAAAAGCATTGTAAATTGGAAAAGCAGACTGGTCAAGAAGTTCAATGTTGAAATTCATTTTTTAAAATATTCAAATGGGGATATTTGAAATGCCTGCAACGTTTGGATAATCGAACCTCACAATTTGTTAACACGAGATGAATTAAAAGTAGGACAACTCATCTAAACAAACGTGGAGGAAATTGGATTATTTGGGTACTCAGCACAGTATACGTGGTTTAACGATAAGTGCACTGAGTCGAACTTGTGACCCCATTAATAGTTAGCGTGCTTTTTGACCTTTTTATTTGTCCTAATCCCGCGCTTTGCATAACCTAACCTCACACATTTTTAGATAATTTAACATACAGTAATTTATATTTTAAATTAAGAAGAAAAAAGTTTGAGAAACAAAATTAACCTTGAACTGAATTTAAAAACATTCTGAATAAACTTTGAACAATATACAAATATTTAATTCAACATTATTTCTATTCATCAGCACTCTACCCACAGTAATTCTACCGTGCTGCGATTCGATTAGACCAGATTCGCTGTTTTCACAAACCTGGCGACAGTAACGAGCTACATGTATTCCGCTTCGTAAGACAGGCTACTCAGAAGTAAACCCATTCTGGAGACACGTGCTTGCGCAATTTAGATCTCAGACCTCTGACTTTTACCAAACCTTTTTTTCATCACATGTCCTAGCCGCTAGCGCAGAGACTAACTTAAGCAGTGTCTGAAAAATGCAGTCAATCAGCAGTGTCACGCCGTGCCGTTCGTTTTTCCATGGAATCTTTGGATGGCGCGGAGGGTCGTGCTACGAAACCTTGAGTATTGAGGTCTTCATCAGTAAAAATGAAAGTGAGCAACCGGAAGGTTTCGTCGATGTTCAAGTCGAGTGGAGCATTCGCAGATTTTCTCAAAGGTAATTTGTACCATTGCATCATACCACTGCTAAGTATAATTCTCAGTAAACATGTTATTTTTAAATGCATTGCTTTCATTTCATTAAATTGCAGAATCATGGTCGTCGTGCTTTTTTGATGTCAACTAAAAACACTTAATGACGACTGAAACAAGCCAAATACAGCATCAGACATTGTACATCAAGAGGGACTTGCAACTGTTTCGTTTGTCAAGCGCCATTATTTTCGTATGGATTTTTGGATGTCAGCATAATTTAGGTAGGGCCATATGAACCGTTTATAGATTACTTTTTTAAGATAGTTCATTTATTTTGTATTGTTCATACGCGTATATTTCCATTTGAATAATTAAGTTAACATGTTGAATTCAAAAATTCAAATTGCTTGCCTAGCGTAGGTCGATTCAATGGCGTTCTCACTAATTGGAGTGCTTGTAGCGAAAAGCTGTTGAAATTTGAATTTATTCAGTATCTGTTGGAACTTATTTACAGTTAGAGTATGGAAATGAGTACATGTAATGATAAGTGAATAATCAAGTTATGACCCTTGTACTAAGTATTCTACAATTATGGTACAGTGTCTTTAACACTACTTCTGAAATACAGACACTGTTTTTATTCTTTAACATAATGCTGAAATTAAATATTCAGTGAAACTTAACTGTAAGTTAGTACTTAATTAAGTTGATTTAAGTTAAACTTAAGATTGACAAATTTCAAAACGGCATGCATTCTTTGTAACTTTTTTTAATGATAATACTTATCCAAAACATTTCAAAACGACATAAAAAAGTAGTAAAATAATTGTATAACGACGTTATTAACGTTGCAATCTTTTGTCAAGCTGGAAATCCTTCAAATTTAGAAACATTGCTTTAGTTTTAGAAATTACTTTTCGGAAGCGACATACAGTATTTTAGTTTTCTCAATGTTCTACCCACTGGTTCTACTTTTTAAATGATGACCTGTTTTTGTTTTTGTTTTTTTGTTGTTGTCTACTTCAAACTGCTTGAGCACTGCACCGCCATGGCATTCACGTTTACATACCATTCTTGAGAACAGTTAACTATATGTAATACTAGGGGAAAAATTTGAAAATTGTTGTTTGATTTTCTAACCTCTTTTATGCGATCAGGAGTTAGATTTATTTGTCGTTGTCTGCAAAAGATGAAGCTACATGATCTGGATATAGACTGTAGTAGCGAAAAAACCAGACCCTTTCCGTGGGGGAAACTGGTTTGACAGTTTGACGAAACGGGCGACTTCGCAATGCACATCGCCCCTACGCGATAGGGGCGATCTAGCCACAGAAAACCAAGATGGAGGCGTTTTGCCTTTTATATAAATAGATAGATAAGTTGCTTGGTTTTGTCAGATTTCAAAATTAGCAAATAAGTCTTTCAAATACACATGTTTTTTACTAGCTATATAGCACAAAAAAGTAATTTATAAGCACAAGAAAGACAACGAAAACAACATTAGACTAAATTTTATTTCTAATTATTTTTATATACAGCTTGAATATCAAGTTAACAACTCTGGGCATAATTCAAAAGTTCTTAGAAGTAATAAAAACTATAGCATAGTATCTATGAAGCCAAAAACTATCCCAGTCTTTAAATATCTATTTTCGCTACGATCGATCCACTCTCTATCATATAAATCTTATTTCTTAAAAATTATAACGACGTAAACCCCAGCGTCAACATTTTGAAAATAACTTGTTGAAATACATATTCGAGTTCCAACGTAATTATACATATTTTTATAATTTACATTCGAAATAATAAGCATAAATATATTTTTTAATTGAAAACTCAAACGTTTAATTCCATGAAAACCTGGCTGTCATGTGGCTCATTTGGGAAGGTCTTTAATCACGAGCATGTACGTTATGGCAGTGCTAATAATCTGCAAAGAAAAACACAAATTAAGCACCAGTATTCTTGCACAAAAGCCAATGCTTTTTGAACACCATTTATCTTACTGTAAAAATAAAATTAAGGTGGACAGGGAACAGTCCGCCGTATGTGATTGATGTGGGTCTCATAGTTTGTTGCTTTAGGTATAACAAGTATTGGACATGCTCCTAAAAAGGAATTGCACTCATATTAATAATAACATAATATTGCACTAGTAAAAATAAATATATAACAATAAAATACCTTTGAATTGTACATGGCCTCACTTTCAGAATGTGAAGGTATCATCAGTGAGGTTTGAACCTGAAGTCGTACATAAATGCAACATTGTATTTAATTCTTATAATAACTGAGACAGCATTATTAATAAAACTACTTCGGCAAAAAAATGAACCTCGATAAAAAAAGTCATGTATAAAGTCAGAAATCTTTTCATGAATGGGAAATCCGGAATTATCTTGTTTTCAAGAAACTTTGAAAATTTTTTTTTTTTTTTAAAAAAAACAAGAAAATTGATTATCAGAAACTCTATTTTTATTGAAAAAGCACCTATCTTCATTTCAAAAACAGTATTCAGGGAAAAGAAAATGTATATCCATGTTATCCATTTTAAAAAGTAGTTTCTTTAATACCCACAACATATCTTCTTTTTTACAATCGGACGATAGTGTCAATGAAAACAAGTTTCACTTTAATGACAATAAAATCCAAAACTAATTTTCTAAAACGTATTGTGAACCTTAATTTACTATAAACAGGCTTTAGTTTTTTTGTGGTATACCTTTTCGTTGACCGCAGAAAAGTAAATGCCTTTCAAGATGAAATGGCCGATTTTCCAAAAGGTGAAAGAGTATCTGGCGACCAAGACCATTATGACACTGCCGGAGTGTTGCACATTTGTGTTCTCCAGGAAAAGTACGAGAACTAGGGCCATCTCCTCAACGATTGTAATGAGAAGATACCAGCAGAAAATGTCATTTGCTTGCCTAACCAAAATACACATATTTCTGTGTTCTTTTTGCCTCTCGGCTAAAGAAATGTTTCTTCCCCAAAAGTCTTGGGACATCGGATGTGGCTTGAAGCTAGGCTCGGTTAAGGTTTCATGGCTGTCATCATACGGAACGTAAAAGTCGAAGCCGACGATCAACAGCTTGCATATTAGCAAGCAAAAGAATGAATAAAATAGATTGAAGGAACAAAGAGTGGCATAAACGAAAGCGCCAAGTGTAGTGATGCATTTTTCCAAAATGAAATTCAACTGCCTATTTTCGACAATAGGAGTTAGATCCGACAACGCGCCATCTGAAAATATCATGTTCATCAGCGCGAAAAAGATGACATCTAAAACGGTCATGCCGATCATCGTCCTTGTCAGTTGTTTGGTTCTAGTTTGTTGTCGAGGGTCCAGGTCATGGATCCGGCGAAGGGTGAATGCCAGATCTTCCAAGAACTGTCTGTACCTGGAGAAATAGAAACATGGGTGCAAGAAGCAAAAAAGGGTTTTCAGTTCGTATCCTCCCATACTGACAGAGTAGCTGGCAATGGTGAAATTCGAACGGAGCACGTCGTCAGAGATCAGGATGACAATGTATCTGACACTCAAGATGAAAGTGACCCCATAAAAAAGTCCGTACAGAATCAAAAGCAAAACATCTCTTCGTGGCTTATCACTGCCTGGAGCAACGTCTAGCCTTAGCCCATATAGTTTGAAGAGCTTGATCAAAGCACCCAAACCCACGATCTCGAAATTGTCCATCGAATTCCGAGGTCTTCGAAATCGCTTGGTAATGGCAACCATCGCGAATTTTCAATGTACGCATAATGTTAACTGTTTTCTACTTTTATAGCTCTCGTGTGTTTTCTTTGCTGTTTTTAGTCTGATTAATTTGGTTGTTGATCAAATACTTTACGCCGCAATAATCTAAAGTAAAGCTTGTACCGAGAAAGCCATGGCAACTGTCGAGACATTGAGCGCTGTTGACTTTTCGAGCACCATTTTTTGAGCCTTTTTGTATCGAAATTTAATTAACTGTAATCATTTTTCTTGAAATAACTTCATGGAACTATAACTGCTCATACAGTTTCAGAAGTTAACTGTGGGTTTAGCAGTAATTTGAAGTAAGTTTAGCAGTATTTGAGAAAATTTAACATATTGACAAACAACTTGCAGTTGGAGCCTTATAGGATACATAAAATAAACATTACCGACAAACACAGATTGCAAATTTTAATTTGTGAAATTTTTTTTATTAAAATCATAAAAAACGTAAACATAATATTTATAAAAGCGATAGTTAACTGGATTTTCAAATGTAGTCTAACGAAGGCATTTAATTTCTTTTAGTTTTTTTAATGTAATCATTTCAATATATAAAATTATTCACATTACAATTACATTAGTCGCCCAAATATGGCTCCCAATTGTAAAGTTATCCGAAATTACTTTGCTTATTAAAATGACTTTCTTGTTTTTCATATTGTTTTTTGTTTGTCCATGTAATATGAAAACAGAATTTGCGTAATTACGGCTTCCTGAAACTGCTCCGACAGACTAATGATGCATTTTTTTCAAAATACGTCATGAAATGAAGGCTTTTGTTGGAAAACAACTTAACCGATCAATTATCTTATTAAGTTAATGCATGCACTAGATACAGTTTATATTGTATGTCTCAGACGCTGAAGCATGTTGCGTGCAGCTCGCTGCCTTGAAAGCTAAAAATATGTAGTTCGGATCATTGCCCTGTTGATTGTTAGTTGTTATTCCAAAAAGTAAATAGTTTTTCCGATAATATTGTTGACTGCGAACGGTACCGAAACAACCTTGGCATTTAAAATGGAAATATGCACTTTAAATTGATAACAGGGAATGATACAGTACATACATGTATGTACAGTATACTGCATATGTATGCATTGACGTTTCGAAGTAAATAGTATAATCATGTAAAAGGAATCCAGAGGGGCGCACATTGATCGTCTATTTTTGAATGAATATTTTGTTTGAAAAGCTCTCTGAGTTAAACGTTTAAAAATACTATTAAAAAAAGTTTCACACCAATTGTATGGCAGAATGGTGATGTGGCCAGATATGAACAAAACCTCGTCAAAAGACTAATTGTACAATTTATTGTTCATTTTTGATTACTTTTATTCGTTTTTTTTGTTTGTTTATGCTTTGTTCTCGTGTTAAGTGGCAACTTCAGTGTGAGCCTTTGGGGAGTTAAAATCATAAGTTCAAAAGCGAAAAGTTAAACGCGGAAGGTCGAACTTGGAGAGTGCATGGTTACTAATGGTGACAATGGTAATATAGCACAAATATCTTATTTTATTCCACCATTTTCTTCAAACAAGCAATTCCTTTAGGAGATTTTGCCCGTTTGACTCATTTGGCTCATTTCTGTACTCACCCTGTATGTTGGCAATCATGCATAACCACTCTGTAATCCAAACTAGCTATGCATGATTGCCTATATATATAGGGTGGGTACTAAAAATGAGACAAACGAGTCAAACTGGCAAAATCTCTAAAATGAATTGCTTGTTTTGAAAAAAAAATGTGGGAATAAGATAAGTTATTTGTGTTAACCATACTCATTACACATATACAGAATTTAAAATTCAGATGATTATGTCATTTGTCACCATAGTAACCATGCACTTCCAAAGTGTGACCTTCCTCGTTTTACTTTTCTATTTTGAACTTACGATTCTGACTTCCCACACTGAAGTTACTTCTTTACCCGTGAGCCAAAAAAACCGTGAACCCATAGAACCAGCAAAGAATAAAAGTAATAAAAAATGAACAATAAATTGTACAGCACTTATTTGATGCTGTACTTAGTATGTAGACTGTATTTGATGTTGATAATACAACAATATTAAACACAATTTCATGTAAATATATTTTTAGAATTTCTAAAATGTTTTGAAATATTCCAGATTTTTAAAAAAAAATTTATGTATATATTCAATAGCAACTTCACAATTGAATCGACAAACAGTGGATTGTTAAGTTTGTTAAGTGCATTGCGCAAACAACTGGCAAATACAATGTATATTTAATTATAACTATATACATGTATTTGCTTTTATTTATGGATTTTGGCGCAAATCAAAAGTTTAATTTGATATGTGCATTGTTGCTACAATTCGTGCGTGTGTATAACTAAAAATGCATTCCTGGATTGAATCGTTTTCATTCATATGGGTCGAAATTTTTAGACCATTGGTACCCAAACATTTTAAACTAAGAGTTGATTTTTAAACCAAAAAAAAAAGATCGCGAAACCTAATTTATTTCGAGAATAATGTAATTTAGAATTTTATATACATAGTATTACGTTATTTTAAAATGTGTATAAAATATTGGCCTTGCCTTATTTCGGTATTTGGCAAGAGGATGCACCTTTCATTGGCTATTCCAAAGCCAAATCGACTATTTTATGTAGTTTTTGCATATAGAGCATGGCGTCTATTAAAAGCCAATCTATTAGATACCCAAACATAATTTTAATGAAACTTGTTCGAGTACGAAACCGGCACGATAATACTTAAGCCTCACTCCTTATCGTATATAAAACCTAATTTATCCAGATTGTAGCAATATAAAGCCTATAAACTGTATATGGTAAATTCATAGCTTTTCGAAAGGCTCGCATTATGATATTAACTGCCTCTAACAAAGCATAAGAAATCTAATAATACTTCGAATTTGCCTTCAAGCTTAATTTTCTCTTTCATATAATTAACCTAATTTAGGACAATCTCTAGTGTCTCTTGGCAACAAAAAGCGTTCTGGGTTTCCTTTTCTGCAACCATGGCTAAATCCACTCTCGATCATCGTCAGTGTTTTCAACAAATTTTGGTTACTAGGTGGATGAATAACGAGCTATCTATTTAGTAGCAACGGATCCCTGGCGCTTACCATGGCAATACGGAGCATATTACACGCATGGCTAAATCCCCCTATAATTTCAATTCATAATCCTTTGATTGTCGCCATATTGTGTTTGTCGAGAAGAGAGGCTGCCTTTATCGAGTGATTGTGCTGCTGCCATTTATAGTTCAAAGCTCGCTGCACACAATTAGCCATTTTGTTTTTTGTTCAGTTTACGACTGGTCCTATTCAGAAGCGTGCCCCTACCGTTTCCCATGTACTGTATAGGACGTGCTGCTTGTTTCGTGGAAGTGACCATCAAAATCGACTAAACAAAGCAAAAGTACACAACTCATTCACTTGATAAGCCCATCTGCGCTGTGTTGTGCATCATTCCCTAAACCTTTGGCCTGGCTGCTGATATCTATGCTAGCAGCTTTCAGTTTCCTTTCTGTTTGGTTATTTGAGCAGAATACGATACTAATGGAGGCATTTTCAATGGAGATGTTGCTTGACTTGGCTTGGCCTTTAGCTAATGGACACTGAGTGGCAACATTAAAATTCTCTAAAATACCTTTTTAAGGCGATCAGAAAGCCTGTAAAAGCAACGTCCTTTTTTTTAGAAATAAATGCGATGGAAAATGTCTTACGAAACTTATCCATCTTGAACTTGTATTCACTGGAATCGCATTATAAACATATATAGGCCTACCGGACGATTGAAAAGTAAGGCTCCCTAGACATTATTGATGAATTTGGATGCATGCGTTGAATGGGATGCTGGGAAAAGCTTGTTTGTGCGTAAACAACGTATGTATGAACCTTATGCAAAGGCCTACTACAATGTACAGTAGCCTATATGGCTACATCACGTGATATTTTCATCGAATCTACAACTTGCCTTCGGGTAATTTTCGCCAATGGAATGAATGAAATGTCACCTGATATATGCATGCTGACGAAATCTGCATAACGTCCATTGCATATGACCAGTAATCACTTGTTCTATCATGTAATTGATTAAAATCACGTGATATCGGCAAGATTGCGAAATCTTCACCATGTCTATCAACTAAATGATTTTCGTGGACTATCCTCCTGATACTTGCATTGTAATTGTTAGTTGTCGCCCACTACTTCTCGGAACATAAACGTACCCTGTTTCTATGAAACAAGGGACAACTTGCCAAAACGTTTGCATAAACAACTTTTGACTTATTATGATCATCAGCATTTGCAAAATGGGCCATTTAATTTCATTCACATGCCCGGGGTACTGAATTTTGACGCACCTTGTATACTGAAATGTGCTTTTAAATTTTGTTTTAATAATATTATAATAATGCCAATTTTTATATGGATTTTTAATAATGCGTAGCGGGGTTTCGTTTACCCAGGTGAGGTAACATAAACAGAATTTTATTCATGAACTCCATTCTGGAACATGGATGAATATTTCCTTCAGTATAATTTTAAAAATTAAAAACATTACCTCCTCAGAAATATTTTGCGTATTACGGTAAGCATATTCTTCACATTAACAGACAGGAATATGCGATATTTTTATTTCTAAAGATGATTATCTGTATTCCTGGCTGTCAAAAATGCTAGATTGCAATCTGTGTAAATAGATTTTTGACTGCATTTACTGCCTTCATGAGAAACAAATGTATGCACTGTGTCAAGTAACCCAGATTTTCCGGAAAATATACACTTTCTAATAAAAAGGCATGACAAGTAGATGTAAGAGATGTTGCGTGTGGATAAGAATACATTGAATGCTTATTGAATGCTTATAAGTCTGTTTTGGATCAAACAACAAGCAAAAAATATTCTTACCCTATCACCTCTATTCCTCTTCCATACCCGGAATAAAGCTATAGTATTATTTAATTCTTTTTTACACATGTTTAGAAATAATTCACAAAATGTGCGAATTAATTGGCATTGAAATTGCTCAGTCGTTAATATACAAATTTGGCATACTGAAACTGAATATGCAGTACGTTTAATATCGTATTTGCAGAAAACATTTTCATGTTTGAATATCACTACTGAGAGAATATCACCAACTTCAAGATTGCCGCCACATTTACAAGTCTTTTGAAGTAAAGTAAGTCGTTCAACGCAGAATGATTCTGGCCTCAAAGGTCTTTCATATGTTATTCAGAAATTAATTTTTCAAAAAAGAAAAAACGAGAAACAGACGTCAAATGACACTTCCTATTATTTGCTTTTGTATGTAGGCCTACATGTATGTTGTTCGCTTTATTACAAGTGTTTTCGAAATCTGGTTTATTTTGTTGAGTCTTTGCAATATGCTTAAGATTGGCAAAAACCTTCTGTTTCGCCATTGGGCAAACGTGATTCTCACCATTGCCATATGCTTTGGCAGTGATAAAATTCAGACTGGTAGGAGAAAAGAAACTGTTGAAGGTAAGCAAGTATTACCAAGTAAGCCATCTGCCGTTTGTTGTGAAAGACAGGGTATAACCCACCTGGCGGTCACAAAATTCCCTTAAGCCTAGTCGGCATTCCCGACACCAGCCCCATCTGCCTCCCAAATACGTACAGTAAAGAGGGCCAGAGGTTCATAAACATTAAAATTGTTATGTCTTCTTGTTATTGTCCAATTTCCCTAGGGCCTGGCAATGACATTGTCGTGTTCTTAGAAACTCGAATAAAAGTTGCAATTAGCATTAATTACTTTAATTGTAGGCCTATAGAAAAGATTCCAGGGCAAAACCACTTTGTCAAGATACTCAACACTATTTTTACAAAAATGCAACAATCAAAAATTAAAATACAATTTTAAAACACGAAAGCAAAAATGTAAAACTGGAAGAGGTTCCGAAAAATTTGTTATAATCTATTTGATGTGGAAAAAATGTTATATTGCATTTTAGGACAACGTTATTTTAACTTTTAAGTACATTGATATTTGATTTTTGATGCTATTTACAATATATTTAATATATACCTTTTTGAAGAGAAACTAGTTAGGAAAAACTTATTTTGCTAGAACAAATGTTTTGTTTTAAAACGCTTGTTTGCAAAACAAATATGCATGTTTTGGATTTTTAAATGAAAAATACATTTTTATTTGGGATACACATGTTTCATGTTTGTTATAATATTGAAAACTGAGATTTCCTATCAACAAATAATTTGAAAATCACTTCTTTCAGATGTATTTCGAAAAATTGTCTATTCTGGATGCAATGTTGTTGTTTTTTCCCCGTAAACATTGATACCATATATACGTCAAATTTCCTCCAAAATACGATACACTATCTAGTGTTTTTTGTTAGGGGAATGGCTGTCAGTGTATGTCACGCACTTTTAAAGTGGTCCTCATACATGTATGAGGGTAAAATTAATTAATGTTCACTAAATAAGCGTGCAATCTCATTAATATCCCGATACACAAGTACTTACCAAGATTGAAGGTTAAAAAGCTTTCACGTGTAATTTAAATCAGTTGTCTGAAAATTACCACTATTTTTCAGCTCTTGATTGATTGGCATCAATAATGGTAGAGGATGGGCAGCTGGTGTTGCATTTGGATCATTCAGGATGAACTTCGTGTGTTTTGGCATAATAGAAACCATGATTTGCAGAAAAATAAATGTAGGACTATGCACGTGGGAATTGGCTTAATTCAACTTAGTCCCAAATAAAACGTGACAAACAAGCCTGCACGAAGGAACGATTTTTACCGAAAAATTTGAACGTGCATAAGATATTAGTCCTTTGCGCATTTTGATAACATAAAAGTACGCGTATTAGGCCTTTTGATAAAAATTTGTGAACAAGTTGATGATAAAATGTGATGTATGTACATGTAGACTACATGTGTAGCACATCCATGTCGAAAGGTTTCAGTTGTATACGTTGTTATTTGTATACAGTATGTAGAAACATTAAGTAACAATATTGTAATGCATGATATTATGACTGATGAAATATAAGCGAGGCCACTATAAATACGTTATTAATGTTTTAAAGCATTTTACCAATATTTATTACGATGAAATTATTATACATGTAAATACAGTATGCTCCGAATTTTTTAGGTGTGGTCAATTTTTTTGTTTGTTTTTTAAATCATTGATTTTTTTATAAACGATAGAGTTTAAAGCGTTTAAATTTAAAGCAAATTTACAGAATATCTTGTAATCCAAATGCATTAGGAAATACACTTATATGAAAACAACTTTTTAATGAGAAAATGATTTCAAAATACATTTTCAATTGCATTTTGCAATGCATTTCCTGGAAACTTGCAGCAAAAATCGATATTTTCCACAGAAGGGTGCAATAATCAACATTTATATCATGCAGGCCCAGATGTGTTCAATGCAATGCAATTCTTTACCCTGCATTCAGTACATTGTACCATGTGACTGGGGGGGAGTCAATATTCAATTTGTCAGACTAAGCAGTCTGGTGATGATTGACCCCAACATCACTATTTAGTTATTCCGTAATTACCGAGGATGGATGGGAAGACGGTCATGGCCGATTTAATATATCAAAATGCATATTTGAAAGGAATTTCGTAATAAACGTAATTTAAATTTCATAATTAATTTCAAAATGCATTGTAAGCTTCATCAATTCAAATGAATTTCAAAATGAGTTGGAAATTATTTTTTTATTATTATGAGACGTAAGCCTACTGCAACAAATAAGTTATCCCACCTTTAATTATTTTTTCATTTTTTTCATAACTACAAACTGAATTAGTCGAATATTTTCTTGGATTAAGATACATGTACGAGCTTTGCATACTGTATTTGCAAGTAGTTACTGGGGGGGGGGAGGGAAGGAGTTAATGAAATCAATTAAACACGTTGAACTTAATTTAAACAAGATAAATATAATATATGCAGCAGTAAAGTTTGCAACTGAATTTTGTTAAGCTGGAATCAGGACAGGAGGAGTTCGAATTTTTTTTTTAAATCTTCCAGAAGAAGGAATGTGTTCATGTGCACATTGAGTTTGAAATGCACATGGCCATGTATCAAGAGCTAGCGCCACATGTGGGAACCGCCACAAGTGATTTTAGTAAAAATCTAGTTTTTAAGGTTAGATCTTGTTTTATGCTTACTGTCTAGGTTATAATTCATATAATAAAAGGCCCTAAACGTATTCTTGGAACATGAGTCAGTCTGCTTTTATCATGAAATCAATATGTAACCACGTTAAAATCGCTGAATTCTCAGGTGCTGTTTATTCATAAATCAGTGCTGCATAAGTGGAACAATACCTATAGCTGTCAGCCTAAGTAAACTCTTCAAGTTCATACTCCCTATATAGTTTTATGGGGCATGAATCCAATAGGGAAATGGAATTCGTTTTAGAATTTGTGCGTTCTGAGTGCATCCGCCCTAAAAAAAACACATTAGGTTTATTTTACTTTAATCCCATTTAGAATCAAGCTTCAACATGGAAGTGTTTTCCTTGAAATTTGGATAGAAAATATGCGTCACAAAAGATATCGAAAAAATTAAACATAAAAAAATGAAAAACGAAGGGTGCTCTGCATGTAGATTCTTGTGACAAACAAAGCAAATATAGTAAGCACATGAAAAGTACCAAAGGTGCATTAAAATGGAGGGAAGATAATATTATAGCGTGTATCTGCAAATATGATAATCTTGGTGTAAAGTATATCCTCCTCATCCTGTTTCATTTTCAAAAATTATTTCTTTACATACGTACATTGCTATTTAAAATAAACAACCTATAGTTTATATACCAATATGATTATCATTTGTTTGACTTTAATTTTCAGGAAACGAATATAGGTGTACACCATTTGCAAGTAGCATCAAGAAGACGAAAGTGTGAGTGCACTTTTATTTTTCGTTTTTTAATGAATTTCTAAAAAAGCTATTTACATTCTTTAAATTACTTGTTCCATATGTTCCAAATATGTATTTTTTTAATCCTTAACATTCGGCAAAAATGCCGAATTCAATGAAAAAACCAGGGGCTGGTTTCTTTTCCAAGAAACATTCGAAACTTTTAAATTGGATAAAACAAAATCAGCTCTTCATTAACTTTATTTTCTTTAATTCAGAAAAGAAATATTGCATTGTGTATGTTTATATGACTGTTCAATTTTGAAAAAGTACAGTACAATGCAAATTATCCGTTTTTATTCTTTGATTTAGAAATTGTTCCTCTACTTTTTCCTTTCCAATTTTATGCTTACTCAAGTTTGTCTAATTATTTAAAAATTATATTCAGAACAACACTTCAATACAGCAATTTTTTTTCAAAACTGCAGTAGTTTTACTATCTCCCAGTGATCTGTTAACTGTTTAAAGATAGTTTTGGGTATAAAATTAAACATTTTCAATAATTTTTTAGCCTGACGAAGATATATGTGAGTTTCAGATTCATAAATTTTCTACGCATTAATATCGTGCATTATTATTATTATTAATTCTCTAACCAAAGCAGAGAGCAAAGTAGCGATGCAAATGGTCCAGAGCAGAGGGGCGGAAGTCAACTGAGGAGTTTATAATCGAGCAGACTTCACTTCGAATAATATAATTGCTTTTGACTTAAATTCTTTCATTTCTAAAATTTGGTATTTATAAAAGATTAAAAAAATACAAAGCAATGTTCAAAAAATAAAGAAAAAGCAGAAATATAATAAATGTACAGGATGAAGCATAATTTAGTCACTACCCAATTTTTTTTCTTAACCGTAAGAGATGTGAAAATTCTGTTTGTGTCGTCAGACAGGTTGTCATGGGTGCTCTATCCATTGATAGTATTAACTTTTACCTAACACCATTTTTTCAACGAAATTGAAAGTATAATTTTTGAACCGTAACACCTAGAACAAAATATCAAATTAGGAAAACGAAGAGCATGGCTTGCTTGTATGTATTCAATTGGTTTCGTTTTTATTGGCAATTATTTAAAGTTATTACAATGTTTTGAAAATTGGGGCAAAAAAAAACAACTAATTGTTAGATGCGCTGCAGCACAAAAGTGTACTGCAGTATGCTACCTACATGTACTGCATCGCACCAGTGTGCTGTAGCGAAGCTAACAATTGGTTTTTTGTCCCTATTTTCAAAACATTGTAACTTCAAATAATTGCCAATAAAAGCGAAACCAGTTGAATACATACAAACAAGCCATGCTCTTCGTTTTCCTAATTGGATATTTTGTTCTAGGTCTTATGGTTCAAAAATTATACTTTTCAATTTCGTTGAAAAAATGGTGTTAGGTAAAAGTTAATACTTTCAATGGATAGAGCACCCATGACAACCTGTCTAACGACACAAACAGAATTTTCACATCTCTAACTGTTGAGAAAAAAATTTGAGCGGTGCATGAATTATGGTTCATCCTGTATAGCATTCATACATGCTATTCTCCTCCCCCCCTCCTTTCCCTCAAACTTTATTAAGTGCTTTATTTCGCAATTTACGCAAAGAAAGTTTTCACGATCGCATTACTCCGAATTACGAACTAAAATTGCACATTCTATTATTTACGAACTCGATTCCTCTCATATATAGGGGTTATTTGTGCATCTACACGTATAAGGTTTCTTTGTTCCATTAGGGAACGGAGAATTCCCCCAAATGGGTTGGAAAAATGAATTGTTAATATTTTTTGGAAACTCAAACATACATTAAATATTAATTACAACCGAGAGTTCAACGTACACATGTACATACTGTATATTGCGTTTTTAATAAAATTACAAATCGTGAACTTCCACATACTCGAGTGATTGATTTATTTAAACCAATTAATGAGTGTAGTTCCCAGCTCTCATGAATATTTCACTCGAAATACACGTACATATATATATACTGTATATATCACCGCCTAAAATAGTTAATCCAAATCCTTAAACATCTTGCTCATGTTTAATTAACATATATTTCAAAGACTGTCCAATCTATGGATCTCCAAATAATGCCCCGTACAGTATATACATGCAAGAGTATCTGCACTCTGAAGAGTTCATTTATCAAGATATCTCCCTGTCTTATGTAAATTTACAATCATTGTCTTTTTTCTTATCTGACAACTTCATGGTCCGGTTTATACGAGTACCAGTCACGAAGATTGGCATTGCTTAAATACATTACGTATTTGTCTCAGGTTTGGGTAATCAATTATCAATATTGTGTCATGTCTTCTTTCTCCTGATAATTACTGTTCTCTCGCTTAATTATTTTCAGTTGTGCCACCTAAATAAAGTTACACGAGAAGCTGTCTTTAGCTGTTTTTATCTTGGGTTGGTGCTATCAGTTTATCTACAGTACATGGTTTCCTGTCATCCGCCTCTTGACTCAAGATTTTCTGCAATGTCGGGCCAAATTGTATACAAGTAACAGTAAAGCAAACAGTACATACTGTATATTTAAGATAACTATATTGACCTCAGTTATAAAAAAGTGACGTTCTGGTATGCTTTCCCAGTTAGCATATTCATGTTATGTCATTCTTTTTCATCGTTTCCCAAAAAAAAAATCATCTCCTCAAACCTTAGTTTTAGACTGAAGAAATGAATGTTTTGGATCGAATTAACAGAATGCCACTATATCGCATGGTATGCTAATCGGCCATAAAAATGGCTGGACTTGACAAGATAGTTTGCTGTCTTCTTAAGCCCCGTCCACACCAAGAGCAATATGCAATAAAAACGTGCAATTTGCAATCTGCAATTGCTCCAGGCATTTGCATAAGCATTTGCACAAGCGTCCACACCAAAAAGTACCGAAATAGAGCAATGAGCAATATTTTAGTCACGTGACGCAGGTCTATTAATTCATTTTACAGTAGTGTACCACACGTAGCTATTTATTCTTGCACAAATTATTAAATTAGGCAGGTCTATCAATTCATTTTACAGCAGTGTACCACACGTAGCTATTTATTCTTGCACAAATTATTAAACAGCTACGTGTGGCAGG